>VUJU01003025.1:2160-30221 GCA_009835225.1 Aphis craccivora | reverse complement strand
CGGGAGTAAATAGTAGTCTGTGTATATATAACACTCGTTATTATTATTTTGGCTTCATTCCCGTCTCCGTAATGGGCTTGTGGTTAAAAGCAGAAAAATTGCTTATATATAATATTATATATTTACGCCTCGTCTCAACTCGTCGCGTTCGTGATGTCTTTCCGTATTTTGATCCCTCGGCGGCGGCTGTGAAACAAATCTCGTTTAGAGTTTGCGACTATTTTAAGCCACTCCTAGCTCATGTTCGCGGTATAGACAGGTATACAGGTCAGAACATTATACATTTATTTTTATTTCATTCCGAGCGTGTCTTCCATTATTAATGATCTATTACACGCAGCTAGACTTACCTGTCTCGAAACGAACGTCTTCTGGTCAGAAGTTAAAAATAATTCGCGGATTTAGCCGCGGTTTAACGACGGTGTTGTGTATACTTTTGAAACGATTCGAAAAGTTTTTCAAAAAACCAAGTCTTTATTACTTACATTGCACTTTATAATGGTTATTTATCTCATTAAATATATTGACACGTACCAATTTCCGAATTTCGTGTTTACCGATTTTCATAGGTACTCAAACAAGTTGATCAAATTACGTCAATTACGAACGAACTTTTATTAACTTTAACTTTTAAATCTTTTATTTTCTGTCAGTAAATTATATAGACATAGGTAGTATTAATCGTCAAACCATAGAACCCCCTAAAATGTATTTTAATTTTTGTTTTCAAAACAAAGTTGTTGTACGTATAAAACGTATATACCTACCTATTATAATTTTATAAAGCAGCGGAAATAATGCTATAAATTCACAGAGCTAACGATGCATATAGAAGTTTACTGTATAATAAATAATAAATATATTAGTAATTTATACATTACACAATCACCGATTGTCGTTATTGTATATACCCACCTACTATACACCTATACCAGTTACAATGCTAGTTAAATACTGTGAGCTAATCGACTATATTATAATATTATTTATATTAGTTTTCCCGGTTTCACATACGACGGCGATTAAATAGGACACTTTCGTTTACACCTTGTTATTATATATCTGTCGAATGTGTTATTTTAAATACGAAAAGTAAATTGGTGCTAAGTCGTGTTTAATTCGTTCACTTGTATTACGTTCACTCAGAGTACTTATATATTATATATATGTATATAAAAACTCGTATTATTATATTCACCGTTTCTTATATTGTATACGATAATATAGTTTTTGAACGATTGTGCAGCAGTCGTATCGCGATTGTGTTGAAATTCTGAAAAATATCAACTCTGGGGGTTCTGTTCTATAAGACTCCATCGTCGTCAACGTCGTCTTTCTCTCTTTTTCTTTGTCTGTATTTCTCGCCCGAGTGCAGATTTTTATTTCTACGGTGCCACTCGTCGACGACGGTGGCGTAGGGTTATTTCGAGTTGTTTGGCGGTGAACCGTCAGCCAAACGTCGGTCGCAATAATATAATATATATAATACATATTATAATATATATATATATATATATAAGAAGTTCGCACCGTGTCGCATAAATTAAAAGAAAAAAAAATCGCTTTGATACGCTCTCTTAATGCATTCTCATTGTAAATGGGCCGTGAAAACGGGGAGCGAACGGAACGCGTATATATAAGAAGGTCCAAATTACCATATTTAATTTCGTCAGAACACATTTTTTGAATTGTGAATTCGAACGGCACAAACACATATAATATTATATACGTATTATACGGGTGCATATATATTATATATATATATGTGTACCTAGGTAGTGGTTCCTGTTTTTATTTTCGTTCTCTCGCATCTCGACGGAGCATTGTTGTGCACGCACGAATATTATAATATTCGCCAGATCACCGCGGCAACGCAGCCGGCCGGCAGTGGGGTGCGAAATCCCTCCGGTATAAGGTATATACCGTGTCGTGTAATGGGTACACGCGTATATTATATATTGTTTCGGGCGACAAGTGCGTGCGTGTGAGAGTGGTGTAGTATGTGTGTGCAATTTTTTTTTATTTTTTTTTTTTTTGGCTATTGTCCAGCGTCATAACAATATATTATAATAATAATATAACTACGCGACGCAGGGGATACTTCAAAAATAATAATAATAATTATGGTAATATCCCCGCCGCCGCCCATCTACCGGTTTTCTATACACGTATTATACTTACACCGCGCATGTGATATCGTAGAACACCGTACAACGACGACTATACGTAATAATGACGATGATAATAATAATAATATCGTATTGTGCGAAGATATTAATCAATTTATATTATACGAGTAGGTACGTATGTGGATAACCGAACGACAAAAAATTCGACGACGAATAATACATAATATATCATTCGCCGAGTAATTTCGCGTTGTTTTTCGGGGGGCCTTTGAAAAACGGTGTATATGCAGATAGTTTATACCTTTCCCGAACGTACAATATCGTTATAATTTTATTTATAATACATCGAATCGTATAACTCATACTGCCTTGTATAATAATTTATTATTTCTTTCACGCGCAGGGTTCGTGTTCGCTTATCTGTAACAAACTGTAGTTTTGCCCGGGATTTGTTTTGATTTTAAGCCAGGCCCGGCGGATTTACCGTACTTAATATTATTTATATTTAAAATATGTCCCGTTCGTTTGATGCTCGCACAGAGGTGGTTTTTAAGTATAATATTTATAGTGGCGCCATTCTCACCTACTCTACCCAATCAATCCGGATAAACGCAACTTACTAGTTAGGTATTACTTAACGAATTTTAACCGTAAATATAAATTGTTACTCTATTAAAAGTTAACCATTTAATAGTTTATACTTTGAGGTCTACAAAATATGTTCAACAGCCTCCCTCCACTAAATATATTAGCGTTGAATACACCAACAATTGTATAATCAAACCATTTCTGTGCGCGCGTAGAATTTATGATAATATATGTTTATCTTTCGTGTAAGATATACTATATTATATTATTAATAATAATAATAATGTAAACTGTTTTTTTTTCAGCTGAATATTATGGTTTATCGAGACCGGGAAAAGCAAAACCAACAAATTGGACTGTGATGCATTGGATTCCGTGTGTTTAATTAACGGTATTACCGAGTTATCAATTATAATATGTATACCTACCCATTGGCTATTATAATTTACAAATGTATATAATAAATAAAAAAAATATACATGCGATTTGATTAAAATAACTATATATATTTGTTCGTTTATACTTACACAAAATTCCACATATAATACGATGATATTACAATGTACACGAATCTGTATCAGAAAGTCCATACCTATAATATAATAATATGTACAATAATTAATTTTGTTAAAACCATGTAAACAGATAATAATATACAACATCATAATGGCGCTAATGAGTATAATGATTTTTGAAGGACCAATGTACTATTTAATATTTTAATCTTTAAATAAAATATGTACACATATTATTAATTTTATTTAAAATAAATAATTGCGCGTGATTGCAATGAATTACAGTTGATCGTGTACAATAATGATTGAACCGAAAAGGTGATTTGAATGTCATAATAGAGAAACTAAAATCGATAATGAGTTTCTGTTCTCGTTTCCCATTGTCGTCGCGATGCCGCGTGCTAAACTGCTAATGCAAAGCATTATTGCCTTGTTGTACTGTAACGATGCGTAATCCCTTTTACGGGAAAGCGGCCAGCCTGCAATGGCTGTACCGACGTGAATCCGATCAGGTCGAACGGAATGATAATCGTGTAATGTGTACCGTATAATATAGTATATTAGAATATTATATATTATGCGCACCGACTATATTACATACCTATAAATTACGGGAAATAAGCTATAAAGTTAAATCGTGGTGTGCGGTGTGCTGTGCATAGAACACAATATTATAAATTTGAATAATTAGCTCATTATCGTTGTTCAATTGTGTTTATATTCTATACGCTTTAGTTTTAAAACATCATTAGTCATCAATACTATATATTGCATTACATTAACAGTTTTAACACGTCTATAATATGAGTTCATATGTGTTAGTGAATAGTGATGCACATATGGGTAGGTTCTATTATTATTATATAATATTATGTACTGCTGCAGCGAGACTAAAAATAGCTCATATTTACTCCTACATATTTACTCAATTTGGACTTTTAATACACGCATCATCCTAATATGTGCCCCACCCACGAACAAAGAATTTAACAAGTTTATTTTTTCCATTTAAATCAAAATAAAACGTAACTTTTAATAACTTATTTATTTATAATATCATTAATATCTAGGAAGTTGACGTCGTCTCTGACGAATCTGTCGTCTCTTAAGGGTCCAACAGGCCTTCGAGTTGTGCTTGTAATTGTGACGAAATTAAAATTCCGTGCCTCAAATCGTAAAACGCTTTCATCGGTTATTAATGGCCATTTTTACACGAGTAGATTCGAGAATGCCAAAAAAAAAAATTTTCAATATTATTTTTTCAGTTTGTATAATATTTATTAAATTACCTATACCTACATAAATACGATATGATATTTTATAATAATATGTAGTAGGTTCACCTATAATACCTGTACCTACATTCTTGCAGCGAGTACGCTATATTATAATATTAAGCGAACATTCCGATAAAACAAAAAATTGCTGTCGACAATGTATTTTCTTCGTCGCCGAAGGTCGTACACCATAATTGTGTACCTGCCTATAGGTACATAAAATAAAACGTATAACCGTACTGTATGTACATAATATGTATTATAGTTTCGCATCGGTTTATTCGTATTGTTCAAAGTGATTAGGGGACCGGCAGCGATTGTTTTGGAGAGTTAATGCGTACATTGAAGTGCGTATATGTATATAAGCCTACGCGCGGAATGCCTGTGGGACGTTGGTGGACTATAAAAAAAAATTGAAATTGGACTCCACGTCCGTCGGCAGCGTTTGTGTGTGTATACATAATATAAATACAATAGTGGTCCGGCGCCAACGTCGGAGTCGACGTAACTGCACACATAAGCGGGTTATAGTGTATATCTACCACCACTGTGACTCACAGGAGGATGATAAAAAAAATATATATATATATATATTATTTATATATTTAATATACTTAACCATCAAATTACTCCGATAACAATTATTTTACATCGTTGATGTAATAAAATAATACACACTAATAATATGGCGTACACGCACTGCAATCACTAATTACTGTATAATATAATATTATTATATTGTTATGTACAGACTACAGAGTGTTATAAGGCGCTAAGTAACGAGATCTAATTTTTATTTTATTGTACATTTTTAAGTAGATAATTGTTTTGAAAATGTTGATGTATATTTGAATTTAACGAGTAATTTCTTAGTTATTAAAATACATACAATAAAGACAATAGTCCTTGAAATGTTTTAACAAAAATAGAAAATAGAATAGTTATAATATTGTACAATGTAAACTATTGATATAGGTACTTAGATTAATATTAATTATTAAAATGTTCAAGTCATAGCCATATAATATCTTCTAAATCCATTATCGTTGACATTTTATCCTTAATACACTGAGTTGACTATCTCAATAACGAATCGTTCAAATGCCGATATAAGTATATCATCAACATTTTCAAAAAAAGACATAATTATATGTTTAACGGCGTATGGCAAGATAAAAAAGGGTGATCTTATTTGAACAGAAAAAGAAATTGGAATCGATTTTAGACACTCCTGCTTAAAAAGTTTGAAAACTTTAATAATTATTCAAAATATGATCCTTAAATATTCCTAGGTAGGTAATTGAAAATTCCAAAAATCAGAATTTGTATATGAATGCGTTATTAAAGGAAAAAACTCGGAGGTAAGCATAATCGCTGAATCGCCCTATTGTAAATAATATAATATATGTCTCGTATGTAACTCGCAGTATATTATATCAAGTGAACGCCGTATCACAGGCGGGGTACTAAAAACGATAAAAATCCATTTAAATATACGTACAAAATACACTCGTTCGGATTACGCGATACGCGTACCCTACCTAAAACCTGGAGCAGTAGTTACGCACACGTTCCACAATATATACTGTGCGAGGGGTTCAAATTATATTATATATTTTTACTGTTTGCAGTCCACTCGAATGTAGGGATCGTCGACGTCGCCGTTTTCGATGTAATATATATGTATATATTTTTATACGAGTATCTAAGACTTATACGACGTATCTTATACTACCATAAGATATATATAGGTACATATATATATATATATATATATATATGAATTATGCACTTATATAATATACGTATGTTATCTCGACGACGATGGAACGTCCGTTTGCATCACGTACCCTCTCTCCTGCTACAGTAGCTTACCGCCGTCAACCCCGTACCATAGTGTAGTCTTTTTTCCTCCAATGTAATAGTTATCGCATATAGGAGTAAAACCTCCCTCGCCATCACTGGTGGATAACACTCAAAAAGATTCGATTTATATCTTCAATACGTAATATGATGTAGGTATATAATTTATACACGCGGACCTATATGTACTATATTATAAATATTTTTATTACGTGTCCGATAACCGCGTGTTCGTACGTTCTAAAATTTGAAAACCACCCTCGCCACCATCTGTTCCCGTGAGATTTCGAGTACCCCTTCCCAATTATTCGTTGCAGTTCAGTACCTGTGTATGGTATAACATATTATATTACCTATAATGTATATAATGTTAGACGTGCATACATGTACTAGTAAATTTACCAATATACAAATAAGTGTTATCTTTAGTATATACATTAATACATTATACATTATATAATAATGTATTAATAATACATAGAAATCGCGCACTCGCTCATCCGCACACTACAGAGTATACGACGTTTTTCATCTGTAGGTTATTACATTATAATATATTGAAATTACATACACATCATTCGACTGTTTAATTTATGTTAAAATATTTAAATTCCTGTTAAATCCCTAAGCAGCGTGTGCAGTAAGCAGTTTGGAAATGTGTAACGCTATGCAGCGTATTCAGATTAAAATTAAAAAATTGCTTGGTCACGTTTGCGTTTCGCACTTTTGATACGAGTTTATAATATAATATATAGGAGAATAAAAGCGTATTACACATAATATTTAATTACATTCCGTTTTTTGTATTCTAACGAAAACTATATGTACCTATGTATATATTATTGTAAAATGTTTTGTGATTCCATCGGTGACCACTTAAAGTACATACGTATATTATATTATAATGTTATACATTTATACCTAAGTATGATTTATGTAATGCAAGTATAATAATATAGAATAGTACCTATATGCAGAAGTAATTATGATAACACCAGTGACGATACGACCGTGTTATATGTTTTGTACGAATTAATAATTATAAATATTATAGAAACGTATAATACATAGGTATGTATATTATACGATTTTTATCTGTTATTAGTGTTATTATAATATTATACTATTGTATATCGACAGTATAAATATTCGTTTTCTTTGCAATGATTTTAGTTGGTATGAATGAACTTTGTATAAACATTGATTAAACTATAAAAAAATAAATATAATATACTAATATATAATTAGTAACATCTAGCGTTCGTCTTTTTTTTTTTATGATAGTTTAATAAAATAATAAATAGCAGGATCAAATAAAAATTCCATTTGCGATAAACTACGGAATTTTAATCCAACTACATTCTATTTTACATGATTTTAGGTTTTTGATTGTTAGAGTATATTTGCGTATTATCAACATTTCAATAATTAAGTCAATAGTATTTTGCGGTTTAGAGCATATTTACTCATTTTCTAGTGGATCATATAATATTTGCGAGTATATTAATTATGTTTTTATAGCTATAACAAGCCTCCACGTCTGAATTTATATAATGTACCGATTACCGCGGTGGATCAATTTAAAAACATAATATATTCGATGAGTACACCGCTGCAGTCCTCTCGATAGCTTAATGCATGATAATATATAAAAGGCATGGATGCGTTAAGCAGTTAATGGTCAGACTATAACGAACACTATTGTGTCCATAGATGAGGAACAAACAAAACCAACAAAAAAAGCACCTAGCCGAGTCTATTATAAATAAAATACGAACCGTGACTTGGCGGCAATGCGGCGCGTGTGGTCTGGCTGAGAGAAGAGATGCTGCAACCACGTGACTGTGTTATATATATATATTGTTCTTGAACGCCTACACGCGATATTTGGCGGTGGACGCAATTAGAACATCGTTTCTAGTATAAATACTATTCAAGGGGTAATGGGGGTGACAGAGGGTTGATAAAATCTGCAGGCGGCAAAACACAAATGTAGAATAAGTATAATATATTTCTTTTCTATATAAGGTACAATATTATACATAGCAAGCACGTATGGACTAGCTATTATTATTATTATTATTATTATATTACCTATATGCTATATTATAATAACGACATGACATAAACTAATTTTAAATTTTTTAAATGTTTTTGTGTCCGTTCGATTTATAAAAATGTAGTTAGGTAGTCCGCCAACGAGCGAGATCGAAATACCAAAATAATCAATCATGAAAAGAAAAATTTATTGGATACAACGAACGATTATAAATTGTTAATAGACTATTAAAAAAATTGTACACAGCAGAGCGAAGTGGTTTTATGACTACAGCTGCAGCAGCAACAGGTATATCTGTTGATACTTACATAGTTAGGAAACGAGGTAAATAGGTATGCATAACATAGCATAAAAAGTTTGCTTGTCATTTTAGTACACGTAATACATTTTTTTTTTTGTTTACTTTAATAATATTTTAATGGTTGTTTTTCAAGTGTCGGGTGACCCAGACAATGGAAGAAAATATTAGATATCAATTATAAAATAATAGTTTTCCGATTTACTGCATGATATAAATCGTAACTATATTATTATACTACACAAAGTGATCATTTTAAAGATGTTTTTATCATTATTATTTTTAAATTCTTTTCTTTTTGGATGACAGCATATTACATTTTTAATTTTCAAACTTTGCAGACTTTTCTAAGAATTTTTATTTATAAAAATCGAATTTCTAATGAACAGTCATCATTATTGTATATATACTTTATAGTATTTTTTCCAGAAAAATATTTTGCCCTGGAATACGGAGAATTAAAAATGCACGCTGTCATTAAAAAAAAAAAAAGTAAAAATTTGGGGATAACAATAAAATAGTGAAAAAAATGATTTCTCTAGAAAATTGTTATTATGCTATGACTTGAATTGTGTAACATTAATAATAATAATAAAAAAAAATTATAACCAAAAACGTTAATTCTTTTCGAGGAGACAATTAGTAATAAATGATTAAAGAATATCCTTGTTAACCTAACCTATAAATATTAAATTGTATATCATAGTGCTATACAGAACGTGACATCGTTTTTTAGTCGTATATCGTTAGAGTTCTAAAAAACTTTATCGCTGCCGCCTCCGTGTGTTTATTATGTACCCACCCATATATTAATATCATATTAATTACCGTACCAGTGTAATAAAATATGATACATAATGCAATAATAGTAAGTATTACTAATATTATAATACAAAATAGTTTATAATATAATATGCGTACAAGTCGGAGTATAATATTATCATATTTTCGACTATAGTCATCAATTCATCATCACCGAACGGTTCCGAATGCCGCCCAGGTTGATTATCGAGTTTGTAACATCATAGGACCAATGATTACGCATCGCATATAATCATGTTTCTTGCGAAAAACCCGCGATTCTTGGATTTCGACACTGTAAAAAAAATGAATTTCTAATAGCCGTACGCGTATAATAGGTACGTATTATAATACCTATCTAGTCTCGTCGGCTGCAGCGTCATATCATCCTATAAACCGCATTCATGATATACAATCGTGTGATTATTATTTATTGCTAAACGCGATTCGCCGAACGACTCGAACGAGTGGGATCTATGACGATATATTACATTATTATTAAATGCGCGTATATCCGACTCGGACGTGCGGCTATAAGCGATTTCTCGGAAACTACCATGTATGTCATAATAACACTCATAACGCATGCGGAACCTCGCGCAATGATAATGATAAACGCATATTGTAGCGTTGTGGGAAATGTGCGTTGAGTTTTTTCTTCTCCTTTTTTTCAATTTACGATTTTTCGTCGACGACCAATAAAATAACTACATACTTACTACGTGTGGGTATGGTATAGGAAACAAAATCACATTTACGGAATTATCGTCGTTTCGCCGAAGTCGTTTTAAATATAACCACCCCCGGCCGATACTCCACAACCGACCGCACGCTAGGTAGGTAGTAAAGGAATTCACAAGCGTGGAAACATGTCGTTTCCCTTTTCCCGAACGACGTCAATCTGAATTTTCATTTTTCACTGTACTCTAAGCTTGCACACATAATTATATATTATATTATATACCTCGGTATACCGCTTCGGTTGTACAGTGCTCGGCATACAGGTACATATACATTATACTCGTATATAGGGAACGACGCGTTGCGGTGTTATAATATTAAATTCTCTAATATATAATATGCCATTTTCAACAACAGGTTTCAACACGACCGCGAGATATTTTCACAACTGTTGTGTAGCGACGTAGTTCTGGTAAAAATTTACCTCGGGTACTATATATTATTATAAAATATTATATTTAAGTCGTTAGCGAGCGCGCACACACATTTGTCGTAAGCATATAATATTTGTACTTACTCGCGCGTAAGGCTGTAACATATATCATGATATTATTATATTAAAATATCATAATATATATAGTATTACTCGAATACTGTTGCGGATTTTCCAGTTATCAAATGTTGCCGTGTACGAGTCACACGCTCTAGAGCTTTAAAAATAATTACGGATCTGTGTAATAGATAATAATATATTATAATTTATAATATATTATAATAGTTTGTTTTCGAATATTGCGTGTACATAATATTTTAATTTGGAATCTCGATTCGAATGGCTTGCGTATTTTACAAGCGATGTTGATTATGATATATTATACAAACCGGAATGCAAACGTATTATGCGTAGACAATCTGCTTGATAATGGTATAGGTATAGGTACACGTGACTTTATCTATGAAAAGTATTATAATATGTTTATTTTTGAGTACTTATTTTAATATGTTGCAAGTAGGTATATTATATTATATTCAACGACTGATTATAGAAATCATGAATAATATAAAACACGTATAATACACATGTGACTTAATAATTATTATTGCATTATAATATTATATCGGTTATAGTGGTTGTGTAATATCGTGTTGAATATTTCGGTTGCGATCGCGAATCAAATTTAGAAAACAGTATTATTAAGTCGATTACCTATTAAATTGCTAGCCTGACTGTTTTCGCCGACTCGCCTTAATGTACAATTGATTGAAAAAATAAATTATTGATTGATTCCCGCAGAACAGAATGCCTAGTGATTAAGAGGAGAAATGACCATTTGAAATAATGTTAATACGAGGAGTCACAGAAATACGATATTTCAGTTAAACCTAACTAAAATATGACGTGATTACTTTAATGGTATACTAAACAGTATAGTGCACATAATCCATTTGATTATTATTTGTTGGCATTTTTTTTATTTTTTTATTGCCAACTGTCACGTGAATTACAGCAGTAGTTAATTATTGCAATAAAAAAAAAACTACACGCATAACGCATAAAAATTAATATGGGAATATTTATTGTTGGAATAATATAATTAAACTTATTATGCAATCGTTGTGTGGGCACATGTATACGGTTTTAAAATATCTACGTCCCTTGCAATAATAATACGTATACACGAACGAACAATCTCCGAGTGTTATTAGGTATTATCATATATAATATAATATGTATGTATAAGTAATAATTAATAAGTATAATATTACACTTTGTTTATGATTTTATATACTTAATATTTTCATGTTAAAACAAATGCGTATATAATGTACTATAATATATTATATATATACGACTATGGTGCGTTCGTGTTTTCTAAAATCAACGATTAAAATTGCATACGGTCGTGATATCTGTGTATGGACAAGTCTGTGTAGGTACACGATATATAATAACAAAATATATAGTTATATAGGTAAGTATAATACGTAAAAAAAACCACACAAGAAACACACAACATGAAACGTTTTGATTTTTTTCATTTCAGTATAAGATATAGGTACCTACTATCATATTGTACGGCTGACTGCAATAGTTATGTATAATGTATATACAGCGTATAAGTACATTCATCATGACTGTATAATAATGTAATATTGCAATACGTTTTGTCTGCAGTTAAATTATAACCAATGGCGTATTCAGTATTTGTTATGTAAGTGTGCTCCCCATATAGGACAAAAGGAAGGAACAAAACTTGCTGACTTAAAATACGATTGTTATACATTTTGTAGGTATATATAGCCACTAGATATTATAGCTGATATAATTTTCTGCGATATAAAGCTGGTAAGAATCATTAATCGGTTATATTTTATGGTTCACTTACTAAAAAAAACCAGTCTTATATCAATTATAACCATGGCTTCATAAAATCATTTTGGTGTTCTGTAGAAAGAAATAGTATTTACTTCTTATTGTAAACATTGTTTTATTAAAACAAAAATTTCATAGGTATATCTCAAACTGATGGAACTTTATTTTTATGGGAATAAATAGATACGTTTTCACATTTCACACCTATGTAGCACTAAAATGTTGAAATATTTAGCAAGAGAAGCGTTGAAATTCGTAAAAACTCATTGTCTGTAACTCATAAACAGCTAATTCTTAAATTCCGAAAGTGAACTCATAAATCCTTGCATTTTATTCTTAAAATATTGTTGAAGATTTATAGCCATGGAACATTAAGGTAGGCGATCTAACTTGACGTATAATACGACATAATATAGTATAATATTTTATTAGTATTAATGTATGTTGTATATAATATTTATACTAATCATCGTTTGCTTATTGACCTCTATGGCTCTATATATTAATAAGAAAAAATAATATACTTAAAATATACTAATTATACTTGAGAAAAGTAAAATTATGAATGTCAACCTGCAGCTTAAACAGCTGATTTATTCATAAATACATAATATATTATTCATATATAAATCATATATTTCAAAATTATCATAAAAAATACATTAATTATAATCATATTTGTAAACGTTTTTGTTACAGACAGTCCTAAGTCTACAAAAAAAGGGAGAGGTTTTTTTTTGTTTGACGGAACTTGGTATTAAAAATATAAGACGTCGACTTAATTAGTATTATATTTTAAATTTCATGGAGCCCGCAATAAGTATACGCAACAACGGGTGTCTAAAATGAGAAAACGGTAAGCACTTAATTCGTTTTAAAAGGTTTTATAGTGTCTCATATTGTATGCAGCCATATACTTACTCTAGTAAGTTGCTTACTTATTCCATTACGACGGTCGAGATATGTTTTTTTTTTTTTTATTAATAGCGTGCTCGATTGCCTTTTATACGAGTAGTATATCGACGCGTTTATGTTAATTATCAGAAAACAAACAATACATTTCCAACTGTATCATTATATATAGGTATTACGATTTAAAGCGGCGATGAACAGAATAATCGTTTATTATAATAGTGTAGGTGATAGGTCAATACAATACACCATTTTTATCGTAACAGTGTTTTTCTTATAAAATCACAACTTGTAGCCATTTAATTTATTTTATTTTTACACATAAGTAGGTAGTACCTTTGGTGTTTTCCATACTGTATTATAAATTTTAATAATAATATATTTTGTCAAAATTAGATGACACGTACGTTATTATATGTGGTTCATAATCGTTTATCTTTGTATTATATCTACCTATCATACGAACCTATTACGTACCTATATCAGCAGCGGTGTGGTGGCGGCTATCTCACAAAAAACAAAAAAACTTGGAAGGTTTCAGAGAGCAGAAAAAAAAATGTTCAAAAATTCTTTCATGAAACGCGATACACGTTGCAGATTTTTTGTTAAACACGGCAGTAATAATATATACAATAATAGCATTGCGTTCGTAGCGATATTTTTCGGTAGAGTTTTAAGGACTTGTCGCATGTACACACACGTAGCTCGTAGGTCGTATAATATATGGAAACTATGTGGAACGTTATTATACGACAAAAACCGGTAAAAAAAAAAAAAAAATGTTTGTCGGCTGTAAAGCAATGAGTTTGGGCGTAACAGCAATATTATTAGACAAGTAGTATACCTATTATATATTATATAGTTCACTTTGTCCATCAATTTGAATCAGTATTATAATTTATAGCATAATAGTTTTTATACAAAATAATAAATATACATAATAGGTACCTACACTAACTGTTCGGTGACTTAAGTTTTATAAATATTATATTGGAGTTGGTGAAACTCAATATAATGTAAATATATCCGGTAAAAAAAGCCATATAAGCTCATTATCGTGCATTAAATGTTATGATTTTAATATTACACATCACCACTTCCGTTTGTTTTTACTCTTGGAGTTTAATCGACCGATGGCCGTCGTGTGCATAGTGCGATTGTGTGAATTCAGGTCAGGTTTTCATAAAACCAAAATTGAAAATGTCCCAAGTGAATTTGAGCTCAAAACTTTGACCACACATATATTACATAATATCAGTGAACATTAACGATACCAATGCTAATAATATGACATATTTTTCGGCAATAATAACATTGTTCTGCAAAGTGCTCATACAAACATCATAATATACCGTCATCCTTCGTACGATATTTTATACTTCTATACAATAATATAATAATAAAAATATTTATTGAAACAATAGTAATCAATACATTTTACAATTTAAAATGGTTTACAATATGGCTGTACCCACTAAAAGCAAATATTGTGTTATTAACTAACTTAATATAATATAGCTAAATAATATTTGTTTCATAAGTTAAATTCATTTAAATGTATTAAAACAATAATGTTCCTAAAATTAAAAACGATAGAATTCATTTTTATGTAAAATAACTTAAATTTGAATAGGTGGGTACTATAATATAGATTTAGGTAACATATTTTTCAGATAGTTTTAAATTTTTTTAATTATCTATATTAGTATTTTTATGTGCATCGACAATGTGACATCAAATATTTAAACCCCATATAAAATACAAAATACTTTTTACTATATTGTTTTAAATTAGGTAAACACCTATTACAACTAATTCTATGTCCATGAGCTAAAATTTTAATTATCTACATATTTAAACAATTCAACTACAACAAATAAATTATACATAAATTTGGTCCTTATAACATTAAAATTCCTTATACCTAAATCAAAATGATGCTAGTTTTGCATAAATAAATTTAATAAATATTTTATGACTGTCCAATGATAATTTAAAGTAACTCCCCAAAAATGATATACCACGTGGTCTTAATACATAATATTATAATAATAATAATAATGTTCGTCCATGGCGAATCGTCATCATAAAATCGTTCCCCGGAGTGTCGAACTAGATGATAATCTACTGCGCCACTGCGCCAGATGTATACATCTCGCTGCAAGTTTCTCACGCACTGATATCGAAATATTATTCATATTATACATACAACTCGACGCAAAAGTGTCATCAAATTTGATCAAATATACAACAGTATATGTGTATTATACAGCAATCGAGAAACCGAGACCACGGTCGCGTTGTACACGATATCGTAATAACATAATAATAATAATAATAATAATATATAGGCACTATAGCACTCGGTCCCGGGTTTAGCGGAATTACGCATCGTGTACACGAAACACGTCATTCGTTTGTTTCCGGACGGATCGTTAAAGGATTTGCAGCGTACGACGATGTATACGTATATATACTTATATACGGTGTTGTGTATAGGGGGCTTTATGCGCCATTATATTTTAAAGGAAAAGTGGACGTCGGGCACGTACGTTTTACGACAATTTAGCCATATTATATACCAGAGCTGCACGGTATTACCCATAAAAATACAGTGCCGGTCGGTGCGGTCTACACGAGGCGCGTCGCCGCGACTTCGAAAATATTTCGTATAGGAGCGCGAAAAACGACCGGCGACGTAAGTCTTGACGTTTTAATATATATATATATATATGTATAGATAGGTACGCGTGGTATATAAAAAAAAAAGGAGATTCTCTATTTAGATAATGCGGATAAAAGTAGTTTTTATCCTCGTCGTTCCCTGCAGCGAGCGGCTGGTGCGTGCACACAGATATACGAAGCGTAACGACAACGACGACGAGGACCACATACTATATACGTATACACCCGACCCGACCCGGCCAGGACTTTTCCCGTGCCGGAAAACGATAACGGGCCGAGTATTTTGCACACACACATACGTATTATATACACGCGCGACGACCGAGACGCGTTTAATTGCCGTTAGGAAAACTCTTCCGCCCTAAACTCTCTTCCCGCGACCTATATATATATATACATACAGAACACATATAAATTTATACGTTTGTGTGTGTGACTCGAGCACGTCCAATATAATACGCAACCCCTCCGTTCTTACCCGAGACCCGGCGGAAGTTAAACCTCTGCGACTCTGGAGACCGGATCGAGTTTGCGTGCGTGCACCGTGTATAGTTAGTATAATATTATATACATAATATATATATATATATAGATATCTGTGGTGCGTAATCGTATTTCGGAATCGCTGTCGCACACGATCTATATATACATATATTATATTATATATAATATACATATTATAATAATGAGTTTGCCGGCGAGTCTGCGTCACCCCGCGCGGCGGAGGACGGTTGTATCTCTTCGGCCTGGTTCGCTCCGCGAGGCGAGTGGCGGAGAGAGACCACCACCACAGAGCGGTTTTCCAGACGTAGCCCCGCAGAAGAGATAAACGCGGTTAACAGATGTTCGTAATGTGTCCGGCGCGAACTGCACATGTATATATAGGCGGGGCGCAATAATAAAAATATATATTAATATATTATCTTCGTCAAAACGTCGTCGTATAGTCACACACACACATATTATATAAATATACGTCTCAGTCTATTATAATAATGTATGTATATATGTATATAATTCGTCGTAGGTTCGATTAATATATATATATTTTTTTTTTACTTTTCTCATCGCTCCCTTACGTCATACCATTCGATGCGTACGTGCATTATATATAATATGCTTGTGTAGAGATACTCATCATCACATTAATAATTTTTTTTCTCGTCAATCGTTTTTAATTGCATGACATATTTTATACACGACGATGAGCATATATATTATATACATGCGTAATGTAAAATGCGACGCACAGAACACACTGCTGCAGCAAAATGCTCTCCGATTCAACGGTTTAAAGTTTTTTAGTTTTTAAATATTATTTTTTTTTTTTACGCTCTCGGCGCCAACCGTCTCCGTATTATTAATTTAAATGCAATAATATTTATGTAATAAAAAATATTATTATGTAAATGTAACGAAGATCGATAGTGCCTTCAAATACACGCGCGCGCTCGTCCGAGAAACTGCAAATAATCGACAGACGATAACGCCGCTCGTGTACTGCACTCGGCGGATGTGCGGAAGTGACGTCTGCAGCAGTATAAAATTACGTACACGCAGTGTGTATGCCCGTTCGTTTCGTATATAAAAATATGTCAAGAGGCATAGTAATATACGCACGCATTTCCGAGTCATTGTATTATACGTATACACTCGGAGACAAAATAACCCGAAGCTGCTGTGGCCGTTTAGAGTGCTATCCGACTTACAGATTTTTTTCCAAGAAGACCGCTGAATTATGTGTTCTGTAACACATGGACAACGATTGAACGGTCCATTATATAAGTTAAGTGATATGATATTATAAGAGAACGCCTTACGATCATATTACTTTTAGTTTTTAGACGGTGTCGCCCAAGGCCCAATTGTGGTTCAAAATGACCCTTTTCCGTTTTTCGTATTCCGATTGTGACCTATAATAAGTATGAGTAGAAAATACAGTTCTCTGTGGTTATATTAAAGCTGAATAAACACCCCAATTGCGTCTTACGTATTTTAATGTAAATAGAATATAACGCATTCATACGAGCTAACACCCTTACAATTCACTTGGCGTGAATGGTACTTGTTCTAGTCTGTCAAAGATAAGAAAGCCAATAAATTTCAAGATTGCGAACAAAAAAATGTCTAATATTGAGCTTTTAAAAATAACCTAACTTTTACCTATAATAAAATGAATTTATTTTTTATTATATGATTTTGGTTAATTTGATTATGTATGTAGGTGTACTGTACATCTTAATGCTAATTTGACTATGTCTAATTCTTGTAAGCACACCATTAATCATTTTAATATAATATTTAAAAATTTACATTTTTAAATATACCAATATTATACTATAGTATGAGTTTACAGTGAATAGTTAGTTGAGCTTAAAGTTTATATTTATTTATATATGTAAAAAAAATAAATTATATTATATATTTTTATTCATATGTAGGTACCTACTTTATTTTGAGAATCAGTATGTGTTCGGACACAATCAGTATACTTACCTATTACTTATACATTACTAACATATGAGATGCAATAGCGCTACTTTAATTCTACGCTTTTAGAGGCAAACCACCTTTTATGGGATCAGATACCATTCAGTATAAACTATATATATACATTATACATTCATGGTAGAATTTTCAAATTTGCTAAGTTTATAAATGAGAATTTTATATTTGAAGTAACTTTTTTTATTTTTCTTATACATTCTATAATATATTATATTCGCGAGTATGACCCACAGGATGAACCACCGCCATTTCGTATACATGAGCTTCTTCGATTCGCGTATTAAAACTACATTTTATACAGGTACGTCATTTGTGATAGAGGATGGTTCGGGGTGTGCCAATAATAATGTGAAGGGGTCGACATGTATTTTATGTGTGATATTGAGTTTGTTCGTTGTTTTTTTATTTTTTATTTTTCAAATAAAGTTTTGCTCTGGTCATAGAAAAGTCGACTAACTACCAGTAGAAAACTGTTCTAATTATATAATGTATTTACATCATATTGTAATCAACATATAATAATAAAAATACAATTTATAAAATGGCATAATATGTAATTGCACAATACATGTTGCTGTCGGTATTAATGAATAATAATTATGACCATGGTTTGTTATAAAATTGAGTATATCTTGTTAAATTAAAATAGCAAATAGGAAAGTTACGATATATATTATATACATTAAATATGCGAGTAAGTAGGTAGTATTATACGAGTATATTATAATGTAGTAAATTGTTGCCTGGTAATATATTTTTTTTGTTCTGTTTAAATGGCCGGTAGCTAATGTAGTGCAAACAATTGAGATTTCTAAAATGACAAGTCTGATTTAAAATAATAATAATAATAATAATAATAATAAGCTCGACAACAGATTTAATGATGCCGAAAATCGTTTTATTTTAATAACTGATCGCGGAAACTGCAGCAGTGCTCGCGTGTATGGAACGGATGTATCGTTAACTTTGTATTATTAATTATTTATTCGTAATTACATCGCTGTTCTGTACAGCAGTTCTCAGGTTTCAAAGTTAGTCTGTTGAGGTTTAAAATGTCAAGAGTTTAAATATGCGTACTCAAAAGTTTTTTTCACTTTATAATGACGCTTTTACTGTTGTGGGTAACAGCGGCGGCGACGTTTGAAACGAATCCATAGAAAATTATCACGTAGTACCTACGCCTTACGTAACACATTAAAAGGTAGGTGCATTGTGAATAATTGTGATTACTATTATTTGTGTCCTTTTTTTAAGAGCGTTTCCGAGTATTAAATTGTTTCATTTCACGATGTTCCAACTTTGAAGTATAGCTCGAGTAATACAAGCACCAGTTGTAGGTACACCTATATATACGTATATTTAATTTATAAACTTAAATTGAACGTTGTTGTTATTAATTCGTTAGGCATGATTGTTTTTTAACAGTTTCTATTTAATGTGTATATAATATATATATATAAACATTTTTATAATTTCCATCGGACGAGCAATTTAATCATTATAATATAATTTAAGTGTGTTTGGTTTTTAAAATATATGCGTATACTCATTACTTGTATAGTTAAATACATAATATATATGTTTATGAAACGATAAAATTTCAATTATTTCGTTGTTGTTATATAGGTACCATGTACGTGATTATATCCAATTAATTGTATACAGTTTTTTTTCTTTAGTTTTAATATTATATAACGACCCTTTGTTGTTTATTATTGATTATTACGTAATAATAGCTATGTTATGTTGAATAATATTAATGACTCAAAATTACGAATTTTAAAAATGTTCTTTATTGTTTTTTTGCGTTCGAATTTTATCTAATACCCCTCCAGCTACGGGGAGTAAATAAACTAATTTAGAAACTTCGTTTCGTTTCCCGGAACGTATGGAATGTCGAATATTTTATATTTTACTCAAATGTTTTTTTTTTTTTTTTTTTTAACTCCAACGAAAATTTAATTTGAAAAACTATTCAAAGAATAGTCCATGATATAACAACATATATAGACGTTTTGTCGAATAATTTGAAACGCCGATACAAATAAAACTAAAATGTTTTCAAACAAATTTTTATTTTTATTTTCAAGTTTCAACGTATATACGAAACTTTTTGATTAAATAAACATAAACTCACTTATTCACACACACGACACACACTTATATACATACGTATTTACCATAAATTCGATGTACAAGATTCCACTTTTCAAAAGGATTAGTGATTGCTTCGTTTGACTGAGTGTTGTTACTTGTTGACGATAATTCAACTATTCCTTCACACGTGTGGGTATACCAAATACATATATATGTATTTTATAGACAACATTTTACCATAACATATTAATGTGAAACGAAATGTGCACGGTTAATATGCAGCGTCGATGGTTTTTAACGGACAGCAGACCGCCGTATATCCTATGATAATATATTATAATATTGAATAATAATATGTAAGCGTCAAACTTTGGAACATTCTAAAACGCATAAATGCAGTGTCTGTCTATTTTACCTATATACGTATATTATGTTTATAAATAATATATATGAAAACTCGGTATAGAATCAAATTCACGTTGACGCTGTTCGTTGGCGTCTACCTCAAACGACCGTCTGTAAATATTAAATTATAAAATCTAACGATATATTATGAGCTATAGTCCATTTATTTACATTATACGGCTGTATAATAATATTATACTTACCGTGGTTAATGTCAAGTTCAATGATGACGATGTCGCGGGTAACCACGTCTAGCCGTAAAGTTCTTTATATGCGTACCCGTGTTCAATATATAGGTAGCCGAAGTCCCTCGAGTACCTACCAGTTATAATAGATATCTGTCGGACGCTGTTTCATTAATAATAATAATATTATAACTCGTCCAAAGTAAAACGATGACAATACGCCGCTGCACAGCCATGAACGAGAAAACCGCAATCCACGTGTTATTCAAACCCATATTATAATATATATTATATAGTGCATTGCTGTACACGACTCTGTGTTACCATAATATTATAATATGTTATTATGTTGCGTGTCAGACCTCAGTTTACCATATAGTCGGTATAGGTTAAGTATATATAATAACCTACGTTGCAGAGACGCGCGTACATATTATAGGTACATACTCGCGCTCATATTTAATGCAGTCAAAAATCGATCACATAAACACGATAATATTATTATTATAGCCGTGTATCGTTCGTAGTATAATATATTATTACATATTATATAGACGACGATTTAATAATATTGACGAAACGCGGTTTGTGCATGATACATTTGTATGGCAGACAGACACACGGTGTGTATCATTCGGGCGCAAGTATAATTAACATTATACCTACTGTTTTCACCCAATAACCTACTCCCAGTCGAAATAAATTCTATTTAAGGTACGCACACTAAATTAAATATTAAGTATCTATGCTCATTTAACGATCATATCCCCCCACCAGGCACACAGCGGAGTCGCTTGTAATAATATCGTGATATTCGCTCCGATTTACATTCGTCGTTGTTTTTATATTATATAACATGACGTATAGAAGAACAAATTCTCTCAACGACCAAAGACCCAATAATATTTGGGTTAGGTTTTGTCAAAAAATACGCGCGCGGGACACAGCCACGCTGTTGCGAACGCTATTAATTATTATATAATATACCTACGTATATGAGAGATTTAGATAGTGTAAGATATGCTACCATATGATTTATATTTTATGTTTTTTGTCTTAAATATGTGTAGAATAATATTTTTAAGTTTCAGAGTAGGTATAGTACGTTACGAGTATAACGATTATTTATAACCGGAAAAGTAAAGTGTCGGAAACGCATATACTCAAAACGTGTACTCCGTCTGAGGTCGAAATTTGTTGTTATTTAACATATATTTGATAAGGTGTCGAGTATATACTTCGTCATTGAGTAAGTCAATGTAATATTGTATGTGTTAAATTTAAATTCAAATATATGGCATTACAAATACGAAAAACCATTCTGAGTGAATTCCACTGGTACCTATAATAAAATGATATTGTGATTTTCTGAAAACCGTAAAAATTATATTTTTTTACGCTCATAAAACATTATTGTGGATTATTGTATCGATATTTATATATAAAAAAAAAAAAGAAAAAAGAAAACAGTCTTGCCTTTTGGAAAATCAAGGTTACCAACCAATTGCTTTAATAATTATATTACAATTTTTACGAATAATCTAGTAATTTTTTCGATTTTTTCCGATTATTTTAAATAGTACTGAAAATTTTAAACTTTGTCCTTCATCGAATTTGATGATCAAATTTTTACTAAATAAAAAAAGTGTCTTCAGGCACTGAAATGAAAAAAAAACATATTATTGAAAACCAATATATTATTTATTCTATTTTTCCTCTTTTTACATCTAATATGAACATTTATTAAAATTTTAATATTATTATTGAAACATAATTTTTTTGGTAACTTTGGTAACAAAAGTTTAAACGGTCTTATAGAATTTTGTTTCATCGCTGTATAATTAATAGTATATTATACAGTGATCGATCGTTGAATTAAAATTTTAACATATCCATTACAGTAATGACTATTTTAACTACGGTACAATTGACCATAATGTACAAGAGAACGGTTATGTCCCTCTTGACGACATCTATTTTTTTTTTTTTTTTCGAAAAAATTGGAGATTTCTCATTGACACGTACGGTTTTATTGGTAAACAACATTATCTCGGTGCTGTATATCATATATTTTTTTATTTTTAGACTTAACGGTCAATACTGTAATCTACTTTTTTAAGTAGTTTAACCTATACCTATTCAGTGTAAATCTATTCATTTGAGCACATATTATATGCACAATAGTTACACGGATTTCGGCCGTACATCTCGACTCTCGCGAGCGTGCCATATCGCGACTGTTCGGATTGCCAAGCTGTGTTATTATTATATTGTGTACGGCCCCCGAGTCGTCGGTGACTATACAATAACCTTTTGAAAAAACTAAACGTATATATAATACGCTCTTATAATTTATACCTCTGTACGTATAGATACCTTTTCCGACGCAACGTCGCACTTCACATTATTATTATACACATTTCGAATTCAGCATGCGTTTAGTGATGTTTATTATATATATATATATATATATAAGTATGAATACCGCCATCGATTTCAAACCGTAAAATCGTGAGCTAGTAATTTATGTGCGCAGTGTGCAGTCAGTCACCATATATTTAGTTCAATACTTCACGGCAAGCCCGTCATTTCGTCTATTGTAGAAATAATGATAATATTATAGAGCTATGACAATCACATATACAGGAACACGAAGAATATACACTTACGTTTTATATACCAACCTTATACTAAACGAACCGTCTATTATGACGTGTATAGGTCTAAGTATAAACCCGAACGTGCTCGACGGGATTTCGCGTGTTTTTGAACGTCCAATTTATATTAAAGTTTACTCGGGTACGTGTTTATCGTATAATACACACGCACGTAGAGTTTTTAATATTGTATGGTATCGAGTCTAGACTTATTCGCACTAAATCTAATGCTATACGATTGGGGTCTCACATAGTTCGTTTTTTAAATTACGCTCGGAAATCTTATGTAATCGTGTGTTTATCATTTCGAGTTGGTATGTCTAAATTATAGAAAATATAATATTAAATTTAAAAAAAAAAAAACAAAAAACAATTACAACATCAAACCATAGGTATTCGTTATGTACCAGGGCCATTAAAACTTAATAAAGAGTTCGGGCTATATTTTATATGACGCTATGGAACTAGGGACTATAGACACTAGAGCCACGCTTTTTAATATAGACACTATTTCAAATTGATACGTTTTCGTTTATTATTATTATTTTTTTTTTTTAACGTGATATATACTATTTAAACCTACAACTGTTTGTATACTTATTATTTATGGTTTAGCACTATTAAATGATGAAATGCTTGCATGGCGGACGTTGATCATCAACTGCATTCTTATTATGTCAAAAAATATAATGCACACCAGTTTTTGTAACAATATAATAATTGGTAAGAGGAAACTGGTACAATCGGGTTACTATCATTTGTTGTATCCGGTACATTATGTTTTAATGACGACATACCGACGACCCGTACACACTCGTTTATAATAATATAATATTATTATTAATACATGAACATATTATTATAATTTATAATTCATAATATGCACGAAAAGTCTATAGAAAACATTCTGTGCTGATGATACGAACGAATGTTAACGGTAATAATAACGCTCATCGTGACATGATGTGTATTATCGTGAAATCACGAGCCATCGAAACGAGACGAAAATTCATTGACAAGTTTAAGAGACATTGGAGGGTTGGCTAAGCATTCCCAGAAATAGAATTAATCTCACCGAAGCTCACATGGTATTTGTGATGTATTGGTAATTTTTGACATCGTCTTTGATCTTGTTATTTTTACATTCGGTAAATTAATTATTTTATTTATACTATTATTTTATTTTAAAATAATTTTTTTTCTCCTCTGCGATAAACCAGAAATGAAAGTTCAAATTTACATACATGCATTAGTCGATAGAAAAAAAAGTTGATCATATTAGTTGTAAAACAATAGTTATTTCTGCTAATACCAAAAAGAAAAATGAATAGTGACAATGCATAAAAATAGAGAAGAAAGATTTTGATAGATTAAATACGATTAGGAGAATAATATTCATGCCTTTAAGTTCAAAAAATAAATTCTTTTATAGAATATAATTTTGTGCGTTTAAATGCCACTCAAGGAAAACACACGGGTTTTAATAATATGTGAAACACAGCCATAACAATGCGCCATGATCGAAAAGGACGAAATTATTATTATTATATGGAGTAGAAACTACCTGGAGATCATAATGAATAATACTTTAGTGAAGGTCGTCAAATTTATTATATGGATGAAACACGGGTAAGTATGTTGGAGAATTTGCTATAAAGGTTTTTAAAACCGATCCAACTAATCACAGCGGTAAAGGCAAACGCTATTATTTGTAAGCACATTGCAAATGAATACAATTTCGTGCAAGGTGGTCCATTGGGTTCTGAATTGAAAAAAACACAAAAGATTACTTGATGAAATGAACGGTGATGTTTTAAAATACCAATACTTATTTAAACGAGTGGTTGTCACGTATATAAAAGACCATGCTGCGTTTTATTATAGACTGTAAGGTTCAACTTGACAAAGCTTCGACTAGTGTGCAACAAAAAAGGAGGATGTTGTTTAGTGTTTCCTGGACAAAGGGGAAGTTATTGAAAAGCCAATGGCCATGGTTCAACATATAGCATAGTTCATGGAATTAAACCATCGTATATGATAAATGTGTTGTAGAGGTATTTGTATAAGGATGTTCTACGTCTACCTCCTTATCACTGTGAACTTGAGCCCTTCCAAATAGTTTGGTCAGTTCTGAAAACCCATTCCAAAATGTACAATACCGCTTACAAGTTGTGCTCGATGTCCGACTGCAATTGTTAAAAAGAAGACGATGAGACGTGGCAATATTAGGTGTAAACTTATTGAAACGTGCGCCCCTCCCCTTTCCATACATATAAGCGAATGTAATAGGTATATATGAGGCATATCGCGTATGAATAATAATGATGTAATTACTACGACTAGTACATGCAGTATATTATTCTGAATACGGAGTAGAGGGACCTTAAATTAGTTGTAAAAACAAATTTTGAAGACTTTTTTAGGGGAGGAGGTTAAAGGGTCATAATCCCAACTCCCCGTGTGCGCCACTTGTTACAATTGTGGCAATAAGTAAGTTTGCATATTATAACTTTGTAGAAAACAATCCCACAATTCTATTATACGTCATACGCGTTACACTGTGTATATATATATACTAAATATACATAATATAATATACGGTGAAGTGCTGTGGCTTAAACTTTTACGCGTGTAATATTATACTCGGAGTAATGATAATATATTATATTTTATGCGCACAATGTCGTTGTCCGTGTGTACATGTATTCCGAGTGCTAGGTATGCCTTATATTTGCCCGTATTATAGTATTATTATAGTATTATAATAATAATAATAATAATAATAAAACCTATCCGGTTGCGCAATCGGATATTATATGTGAATCGCGGTGGACGATAACGTATCGTGACTAAATATACATATGTCACGTGGGCATAGATATAAAATATGATAAAAAAAAGTCTATACGAGGCCGAAAAATGCGTTTTTATAGCCCGACAATAAATCATAACCGCGTGGCGTGATAACTTGATTTTAACGGTACGCGCGCCGTACCCAGCATTAGAGCTCGATTACGCTCTCATATCATATTATAATACCCCCCCCCCATTACCAGTTATGATATTTCGTGATAATATTATTGTCTTCCGCAGGTGGGTGGATCTACCCGTTAAAAGTGTAAATTTTTTCGTTTATCGCATTATGTCACATGTTAACTTCAACGGACATGATAATAAATAACATTGATTGTTTTCATTTATTAAGTAAAATTGGTAGGTATCTGTACTCACATTAATATTAGAAATTCGAATTTAGTTTTCGTTGTTTTTCACAAGAAAAATATAATTACCGATTCAATTTACTCGAGACTGCTTTTATTGTGTAATTCGATTTGTAATGATGTCGATTTATTTTTATGTTTTGCGAATGTTTCAGGATGAATGAGTTCTATGTATATTTTTAAATTACCATCTCATCATATTATTTGTATTACATAATATTTAACTACACCTATCGGTTTAAACGAAGCATTGTGTATTATTTTATGTTTGGTTGTTCAGATTATTATTCTATATTGTGTTGTGTATTAAAAGGCTTGCCCCGTAAAATGAATATAAATAAAATAAAAGTTTTTCTACAAAATAAATAGGTTTAAATAATAATGCTCCATCATCCGGATATTGATTGCCATCGTTTCAATTGATGTCTGTATGGACGACTGCACTAGAAACGGGTAATGCCGAATTGATTTCAGAGATTAGCTCGGTGAAATGCACATTTTTGACCATGACTACTTTATTTCTGGTATTGACATTTCTAAGCCTATTAAAATTATGGCGAAAATGTATTTACTTAAATATATATATCTTATGCGGTAAATAGCTCGACAAAAGTTGTAGGAGTATTTCAAATAATCAAATGTATACAAGAAATAATATTATTAATTTCACATTTTAAAATATCTAACACCAAATTATAACCAATTCTGCAACTCTTCCGGACGTAAAAGGTGTCTGATTTCATAACTTTTACCAATGTTGAATCTGGTCAGGTATTGATACGATTGTTCTAAGTTATCTTATATTT
>VUJU01003024.1:0-30234 GCA_009835225.1 Aphis craccivora | reverse complement strand
AAACAAAAATATATATTATATAATAATATTATTTTAAATATATATAATATTTAATATGATGTTGTTCACGGCCCAGTACCGTGCTGTTCGAGGCCCACAAGTGGGCCACGGCCAATGGGTTGGGAACCGCTGATATAGGTATTGACCATGCTATATTAATATTATTCATCATTAACTTTTTTGTGTTATAAACATTTTTATTTGAACATTGTATTTTGAAGTTTGAAGTTTATTATGTATTGTGTATAAATTAATATATCTTAGTATAATTAATGTTTGAATCTCATCGAACTGTATAAAAATATTTTAATTTTATTTATCATGACTTTTTTTATAATATTATATTATATTATACTGCGTAGTGTGTATGTTAATGTTCATGTGTATAATAATGGTAAGAAGTATCCTCATAGAGCATTTTCACCTGACCGCTACTAAGTGACCGTTTTCCACGGACACAGCATTGTCATGTCATGTATTGTGGAAGGGAGAAAGACCCTAAATTCAATGTTGTTATAATGAATTATGTAATGGTATATTAAGCAATTTTTCGTACATTTGTCTTAAACGTTTTATAAATAGTTTAAAACAATAAAATGTATTACTATGTCACAATAACATTAGATCCAGGTAAATTTTGAGTTAAAATCACTTATTTTTTTATCATGATCCAGCAATTTTATATGAATATTTTGAAAAAATTCATTGATTTTGGGTTTTTTAGTCATTATAATAAAACTATTTAAGGTTCTTATTTTGAAAATGGTATTCTTATTCCATATACCTACCTAAGTACTTACCACATATATAATATCACAACACACTACAGATTTCAATAGGTACTATATGTTTGTACCTACCTTATAAAAATAAAAGTGGGCAAGTAGTCAACTACTCTGCTGTAGAGTAGATTGGGTCACTGTAATGGGCGCATTAAATTTGAATTCATTGGTAAACGTCTATTATATGTTATATGAAAAACTATTCTGACTATAAATGGTCTAACTTTTAGTAACTATTTCCAAACAATTGTTTTAATAACAATAATTGAAACTTTTAAAAAAGTTTGTATTTTTTTCCAGATTATTTTAAAGAATGTTGATACATTTCTGCTTTTGATTCACCATCGAATAAACTAGATCCGATTTGCTACCAAAAATCTTCCAGTAATCTCCTAACAGTGCTTGGTCTAGAAAAAGTTAAAGTTAATTTTAGATTCATTTTTCTATTAGGAAAAGTGTCTTCAAAGTTCAAACACTAAAAAACACACAATGTTATAAAATCAATACATTCATCGCTCTGCTCAGAATCTAAAATCTAATATAAGTACATAACAAACAGTTTATTATTAAACTCTTCAATATACCTATATGACGTTACACGCAGTAAAATATTTTAGAGCGTATATTACATATTTAGATATTACTCTAAGATGTCAAAGTTCGTGAAATAATTGATATAAATTTTAACAATATTTTTAGTTGCATTTAATTGTATTTATTATTATTTATTTTTGCAATAATTCATAATAATAATAATAATATTAATAATTTATTCTAACCTACAAAAAGAATTATACATTTTGTGTAAAATCCAAACAGTTGATGTTGGTATGGTTTTATTTCCAAAATTAAAAATATACATCGACACTGTAGTAGTGTTCAATCTTTTAACTAATAGATATTTTAGTATGGAATATCTATTAAATATGGTTTGTAAATACAAAACTTAGTTTTAATTTTATACACAATCAAATTAAGCTATTTTTAACTGTACAAACTTATTATTTTCAGAATGGCTTGACAAATTTAGTGTACTATGTGTACATTTTTTCATTATAAAAAAAAAATAGCTTTTAATTTAGGTATTTTAGTATAAAATATGAAAATACATCAATCTCAATAAATCGTTGAGTATATCTCAATGATATGCAACAGTTATCAGATAGATAAAAAGTATTAAAAGATGAGCACCTGAGCCTCTATCAAATAATATGAGTCCAGTGGTCTCCAATAGCTAAGTTCGGCCTTAATATTATTGGTAAAGGATAAAAAAAAAAATTTTAATTATGAAACTATAAGACATAAGTGTATAAACATGTTCAACAGAACATTGTATGTGAAAGGACGAAGAATCTATTACTATTAATTCAACAATATTCAAAATTGTATCCATTTTATCCACAAAATACAATAAAAACTAAAAAGTATTTTATAAATATAATATTTTATAAACCTTGAACACAGCGCAGAACTTTTACAAAATACTGATTTCAATGATTTATAAAAGATGATGTGCGAAATGTACTATATGTAGGTACCTAAATACAGCAGTTACTATACACCTAACCAGAATGTTTTTGGATCACGTAAAATCCAGGATACACGACTGATGTAACTATAATAACAACTAGACCGACTACGTGTATAAACACATAATTTATTCCTTAATACTACCATATGATAATGTAATATATCGCCGACCGGAGGCACCGTATGGTGTCGAGTTTTACTAAAATCGTGCATAAATTATTACTAAATCGTAGAACGGCGAAATAATTGGCAAAGCGTACCTAAATAGAAAAATGTATCCCGGTGCGATCTGGAACTCCACATAGAGATATAGTTTTATTTGTGTCACGAACTTTTCAGTTTTTACAGTAAACTCGTGAAGAAAATAACTTTAGCACATTACATATTATTATTTGTTGTGATTTTGTCGTATGAACACAAAAATTATTTAATTTTGATACGGTCTTAGTTTAAAAAATATAGTTTTCATGCTTTCTTAAATTTTTTTACATTTCCAAAAAAAGTTCTTGTAAAACCGCACAATTTTCCAAAAATCAAACTTATAAGTATTAATAACACACACATTTATCTAAAATCGCTATATCGTTTAAAACCGCATACCAGTAAATCATATTTGATCAATATCACAAAATCATGAAATTAATTTAATAGGATATTCAAAAACACTATGATGTAAAAATTTAAGTGTTATGTACTATCGAAACTTTATTTTAATTTATTATACATACCTATATTGAATTATTATTAATGAATATTAAAATTATGAGATATCGTGTATTGAATTATTTTTACAACAATTTAATAATAATTCATTTTCGACTTCAATGGAACGTGTGTTATTTTAAATTATTGTCCTTCTAAATTTTCCCTTTAACAATAGAAAAAAATGTATTTTTTAGTATTAACGATCTCAAATTCTAAAATATGCGATTTTGAATACACCCGAATATCTATGTATATTATTATTCTATCAAATAACACAGCCTTTGGTGTACCTTAACCCCAGAAAATCAATATTATGGTTTCTAATTGAACTTCAAACTTTAGTGTTTATTATTTTAGTGGATAGTTAATTAGTTATTTGATTTTTGAATAGAGAAAACCTAATATTTTATAGATATTACTTTACCTTTTGGCTTTTAAATTTGTTTTTAAGTTTAGTTAACTTTAACCTCTACACACAAAGTTCATAACATAACTATATAATTTATGTTTACATATATTTTATTAGTTGGTAATAATATTTTATTAAAGTAATAATTCGTATCGACCTATATACTCAATCAGCCCCCCAAAAAAATTCTTGATTCCGTTACCAGTCTTACGACACCATGAATGTGACTCGCGTTTCATTACAATTTATTATGCTTAATATTAGTAACATATAATACAAAAACAGCTTATCCAACAAAAAATCAAATTTAGTTTCATTTTATACATTCATTATACCTGCAGTGTACTACATAGTTTGTTTTGGTACTGGCATTTAAATAATAAATTTCAACACCAAAGTAGATAAAAAATTTATATTATATAAAAAATAAAAAAAGCCATAAAATAATTGTATGGTTCAAGCTAGTGTTTCATATCTGTCATAACAATGTTTGAACGTATAAAATCCTAGGACATTAAATTTTTGTTCAAAATGTATTGGCTTTTTTAAAGACAATTAGCCAATATTATCGTGACAACCAATAGGAGTGAAAAGTTATGAGATTCTGAGTAATTATGAGATACTAGAACATTTTTTCATTTGGCAAACGCTATTCGTCCACAGAAATATAAAAAACTAACAAACAAAATATTATATTTTATTTATAATTAAATATTAAATGTATTGATGATGTATTTAAAATAATAAGAAAATAAAAATGTATTTTAAAACGCTTTAACGCTTACAGTAGTATCGTATTTGACATTTTTGCATCCCGAATCTTTTATAATGACGTCAAATTTCAAGAACAGAGAGAGAGAGAGTATATTGCAGTGTTAAACAAATATAATTTATAAATACTTAAAATAATGAAACCTTACTACTTGTATTTTATAAAAATAAAATAATAAGGGCCGTTTTTTTTATTGTTAAGTAAAAAGTAGTTAGTTTATACCAAAATGTGTTTCGTGGCCTGAATGTTGTATGATATATTTGAAATTTTATTTTACTTTAATATTTTGTTATTTTGAGGTATTTGCCATTTTAGAGCATACATTGAGATTTTTCACATCTTTAAGTTTTTTTAGAATTGTTTAAATTTATTTACAGTAGTTGGCACCTTTAATGCGTTTTGATAACTTAATGAATCATAATAAATAAAAAATAAATATTCAATATTTTATAAATAGGTATGAGCAAAGACGAATAAGCGAGTTAATAATTTATATAGTTTTCTTGGCCTGCCAAAAAAAAATTCAAAGACAACTTTCAAAATGTACAAATTTGGTTTTATACATAGTTTTAAATAAAAAAATATCTTATACGAATATAGGCACTAGGTAGGTACCACAAAGATTAAACAGCGAAATCCCACCCTGGTCACAACAAAGGCTTATCTGAATTCAATAACCAAGGCTTAAAATCGAAATAAAAATAGATTAAAAAATAAAAACAATATCAAAATCAAAGTTGTTTTTAATGATACTAAAAATAAGTAATATTGAAAATGAAAAAGCTAAAATCAATAATTTATGTCAAAATAATAATCGTTCTATAATTTTGAAGTACAAATTGATTTGAAAACTAAAAAAATAAAGTAACAATAATAATAATAGTTTAAAATATTTAAAAGTCTACAAAAATAATCATATGTTATTTAAATATATTGTAATTTTTAATGGCGTTAGCTTAACTCTATTTAGGTTAAAGTGTATGGAACGAGCAAACGACGATCTTGCAAGTATGATTCGTATGTAGAAATTTAAATCTAATTTTAAATTAAATCGATATTTTGTAATGATTTAAAAAATCATTCAACTATAAAATCGATAAAAGAAAAAACTAATATCGACGTAAAGTAATTAAAATTAATATCGAAAAATGTAATTTTGTTTTCAAAATTATTATCAGTGTATCTATTTTTATTCGGTGTTTTGAAACTAGTTTCGGTCTATGGTTTATAACATATTTTTGTAATGACATAATTTATATTTTAGCTGGTGCTTAATGATATGTACATATGAGTGTACAATGTTTACGCCGTTCACCGCCGTAGGATTCAAAATGGACATCATAATATTATATTCAAATGTGTTTTAAAAATTATTATCGGAGTAAAACTCAAGTTAGTTAGTTGGAACGCGTATAGGTAGGTATATTCTACTTTCAAAAACGCTAGTTTGGAGTTATTTTAATACTTCTAGCATATGATATTGTCCCATTACAACAGTTAACAAACAATTTAACTTAAATTTTAAACACTTGATTATAAGTTTAAATAGTCTTCGAACACCTATAATTGTAGAACAGTTTCTAACTACACTACCAAACTATATCAGAGCTTTGATTAGACTAAAAAATCTGTATTTAAAATATTTTAAAAAGCGACTATCTACGCACATTTAACGTTTTCATTGTTAGCTACACAAGTTGAACGTTAATTTTGATTGAAAATATTCAAATTTATAATTATTGTACTATAGGTGAAATGGGTAAGTAACCCACGAGAAATAATACAAATGTAACACGAAAATCGAACTTATAAGCGATAACTGCAGAATTACTAAAACGAACCGATATTGTATTTTCTATGTCCAATACCACCTATAGGTACTATAAGGTTGAGTTTTTATCGTTGTGCATCAATATACGCACCTACAAATAAAATCGTGAGGCAATTTTGTAAATCAAATCCGTATAATACGTAAGTCGTAGATATTATGAAAACCTCATAAGAACTAGTTGTGCAGTTTTGTATTTTATTAAAAATGTACAACGGTTTGAAAATCAATGAATAGTATAATTTGCTTATATTTTTTAATTTGTCATGTATATATTTATTATTTATATATATATAAAAAAAATACTATTCAATATTTCAATATTTTTCTGCAAATTATCTCACATAATATAAAACTGTGAAATACAACACAGCAAAGTTTAGGTTTTGCCGGCTCTGGACATCTTTTAATAGCGGACACACTCTCAATATAAACATCAAAATACCTACGGTGTTCGATATAGGTTTCATCAGTATAGGTCTGGACCATTCAGCTACTCAGTGATTGCCCAGTAGACTTGGTTATTTGTTCAATATCAGGGATCGATAGACAAATGGAATATTGTACATTTACATCACTTACGGGGATAGCATTTTAAATTATTTTCACGCAACACGTCGTGCGTTGTGCATAGCATTTGAAATACGTTCTTAAACTCCAATGTGCACAAGTTAAGTGTATACGAATATTTTGAAAATAATACATAGATCTTCGTTAAAAGCCAACAATATCTGGACTTTAACTTGTCTGTTTGTTGAAAAATACATTGAATTTATAAACAAAATTTAATTGTTAATATTATGTTAAAATCTTCCAGCGATACATTTAAAACATAATTATTATTTGATTATTTGTTATTATACATTAAGACCATCACTTAACTTGTACTTTTTGTGTTAATTAATTTTTTGGATTTTTCGCAATAAGGTATATTACTTTTTTCTATTTTATCTGCACGAATTGTAAAATAAAATATATGTAAAACATTCTTCATTATATATATATATATATTTTAATAATTATGTTAACAAATAATTTTAAACTAATAAATTATTTTTAATTAAAAATATAATAGTTTTATTGTGACCTATATTAAAAGGCAGTTTGAATTATTATTGGGCGTGGAGATTCACTGAAAATGAATGCACCCGGAGCCCATTCACGAGACAGGCCGACACTGAGTTCCCTGTATAATATATACATGGCATTTCAAACGCCGTTTTTTGGTTTCCGTAAAATCTTTAAAAATAGATAACATTAGTAACATCTGGGTGCAATCAATAATGAAGAACCAAATATTAATTTTGTAAACACGTTATCCATAAAGACACTCGTGGTATGTATAATAACTTTAATTACTTGTTTGTGGATGATTGTCATTTTAATGCGACGCATGGATTCCTCTACATCCCCCAACCCACAATTTAATGTGATATTATGTCACGAGATTTTTCCAGATTTTCTGATGACGGATTTATAGAGGTTTTAGTTACGTATTATCACTGTGGTGAGTCCAGTTTTGCAATATTACGTTTGAAATTCATTGAGACAGCTACCGTAAGCGCTTTCGAAAATCCCGCTTTCGCAATTCATAAATTTGTTTTCGATTCCGCTCACTAGTTTATTTTACCTGCGTAAGCAGTACTTTCAAAGTTTATATGGAATACCCGAAATCACCCGTATTAAATGCAAAAAGATTCATTTTAAAGTAAACAGTCGTTTTCTGGAAAAGTATTTTAATGTTTTTGAACTATTTGTAGATGAACTGAATCCCTCCGAGCCTGTGTAACTCAACTCACCTCGTCCTGCAAATTCTAAATACTTACAACTAATTAATTATAAACCACAGGATTGAAATTATATTTTTACAAACTAACTGAAATTCTCAGAAAAATATTCGACTTCGAAATATGAAATAAAAACGTATGCTGTCATAATATTATACTAAAAACATAAGAACTTAAAATATTATAACAACTAAAAATGGTATAAAAAAAAACTTTTTTTTCCAAAAATGTTGTTTTATTGTTACAACTTTAAATTTAGTAATATATATATATTATACACATAAAAAACTTTTTTTAAATAAGAGTGTTAACCTTTAAAAGTCTTATAACGAATCACTCTTTAAAATAATTATTTACAAACCAACAGTATATAAAATCAATATATTTTCCTCTCAGTTCAAAATGTATGCATGTGATTGTATGTGTGTGATACGCCATCATTATCTCTGCGAAACAAGTGACCGAAATGGCCAAAATGTATTTCATGTGATATAATTATAATACGTGTTATGCAGTCCATTATCTCTGGGACACACACTCGTGCGGAAAACTTGTCTCACACAATATAATTATTACTTTTTATGGTTCGTCTATTTTTTTTCCACTCAGAAAAATAATACAATTTTATTATTTTTATAGGATGGCCACGTAGGTAGCAGTGTGAAACACGGAAATTCTACTATAAAATTTATTCCTTACTTGTATCTACAACTTTTATCATTTCTTTCTTTACGTGTGAACTAGCAGTTATACCAATAATTATTATTATAAACTTACCTATTCACTATTTTATTCAGACATATTTATGATAATAGTTTTTTCGACCGATAAAACAATTATATTAATTTTATTATAGCGAGACAATAAATTGTAATCTTTTAATAAGGAAAGATAAATCGAAAAATGTATTAACATAATATTATACTATTTTTGATAAAAAGACGCATTTTCTACACGTTTCGTGACTTTTTGACAATTATTCATTTATAGCGATATTGATAGAATAATGTACATAATTATTATTATTTCAAATTTACTAATTGTTAATTATTTAAATTATTTACACCGTCATGATTCAAGTAAAACTAAATACATTGTTTATGTCAAAAGGTATAATAAGTCGCTGATATTATTGTTTTTTTTTTTTTACTTTATTTTTTTAAAAATATTTTTAAATTATTAACTTTACTTTTAAATATCAGAATTCAGTAAAAGGCTGATAATAACTAGGTATACCCATGTTTTATATAAAATATTAATTTGTTTAACTAATAAGTCGTTATCGTTTATTCGATTTATTATTAAATAGATACGGTTGGATTACTAATCAGTAGGTATTGTATAATAATATCATAGTTCAACAGTGTTTAGAAACTTACTGAAATCAATAATATAATTATTCAATGCAATAAGATCAGCCAGAATTAAAATTTGTTGTTTTGTTTTTATTATTAAAAACATTTTTGTTTGGTTTTAAAATGAATAGAAATTTAAAACCAAAATCTACGCCATTTTTATCAATAATTTAAATAATTTGTAGTGTAGTATATAAATATAAGTAATCATCTAGTTTTATAATTATTTTTATTAAAGCATTTACTAAAAACATCAATTGAAGTTTTATAAAACAAGTAAATGCTAAAATAATTTACTATAACTACATTCATTTACTCGTTGTAGCGTTTTGACTATAGTTAAAAATTCCAAACACTGTCGAAAAATACATAATAACTTATTATTAATAAATAACAATTCTTAAAAAAAAAAAAAAAAAAAGGTTCTTCATTAATTAAATAGTTTTCATTTTATCTACCAACTTCATACGGTGGTGTCAACATATCAACATTATGACATGTTATGTTGTAATATTTTATATTTATATAGTATTTGGTGCTTAGTTTATAATCGTATTTTTCGATTTAAATCCAAAATCCAAATGGCGTAAGTATTTTAGACATCACGTTGTATCAAGAAATTCGACTAATATTTTCAATTGAAGAGATCAATAACAATAAATAAATATCATAAATTACCTATGTGTAAATTTCAACAATTTTAATCTGTTGAGTGGACCTAATTTTAGTGTATTTTACTTCAGTCTTCAATCATTTTATAAATGTTTAAAAAAAATTACAACAGTATTTTAAAACTATTTTAGATTGAGTATGGATGATCTAACTGTTTGAAACAAAATAAATTATTTTGACTATAATTACTAATTATATTTACATGAAATAATAATTTTATATTAAAGTGTAGGTAGTAAGTGAACACCGTAATATAAACGCAAAAATATGTTAAAAAAAAAATACAATATGTAATATATTTTTTTTTTTTTGAATTTTATACATATTCAAAGCCGAATTCTAAAAATAATTTTTTTTTAATTTAATTTTATATTTTAGTACTTTTGCTTTTTTAGGGAAAAAAAAATGTATTTGTGTTTAATGTTTATAAGTTATAGACCTAATGCGGTAATTAAAATCATACAATTTAATATGAACACGAAAAACCCAATAGGTTTAACCAATAATTATTTGTTATTACAAAAATATAAATGTACCTATAATATAAATATAGTGTATTTATGTGTATGTAAAAATATGATAAAAAGTATTAATAATTAATGCATGACTGGGATAATTGTTTTATTTTATCTAAAAAAAATTGTATATTATCTATATAAAAAAAAAAAAAAATTAAAAAGAAATCTAAAAATTGCATTAAAAAAAAATGGGTAAGTGGGTATCGCTCTGCTGTACATTAGGTACCGTATGGATCATTATATACATAAAGGTGTATTAAATTTGAATCTAATGATAAGTATCATTGTATACGATAAACCGGCGGTTCCCAACCTTTTTAGTTGTGAGGACCACCAATTTTGTAAAAAAATCTTTGAGGTCCACTATAATAGCACACTTATATACGTATTATAATTATAAAATATATATTATATGAGATAAAACTACATTCAAACCTTAAAGTTCGATACAGTACACTCATTGTACACTGCAGTTAATATTGATCAAATATTATTATAACCAGAAATATTATTAAAAATGAAACAAAAATATATATTATATAATAATATTATTTTAAATATATATAATATTTAATATGATGTTGTTCACGGCCCAGTACCGTGCTGTTCGAGGCCCACAAGTGGGCCGCGGCCAATGGATTGGGAACCGCTGCGATAAACAATTCATTTTTGGAGATGATTTGTCAGCCTAGAATATAATTTCGAATGGTTGGTGAAAAAGGTGGAATATGTTTAATGGCCTGAATATACCAGAATTTAAGTTTTTTTATAATTATTATAAGCTAAACTTATGGAAAATCTTGTAATGAATTTTCAACACTTAGTTAGGTACTTATACAAAGAATTGTATGAATTATACCTACAAAATAATTTGCAAATATTCATAGACGAGTTTTTGTCAATATTTGAACTTAATATATACTTAAGTATGCCTATGTATTCTTATAATTTTTAAATCACTAAAAGAATAACTTATGAGGAACTTTGTATTAAATTTTCAAGTATTTTAATTGGGCCAAAAAAAATTTATCGACACTTCAAAAAAAGATTTTCAGAAAAATTGAAAATTTCAGTTGTCTATAAATACGAGAGTATACTCTATCTTTCTTTAGTTATCAACTGTTGTAGGTAAATTTTTGGGGTTTTATTACTAGATTGTAGGCACTTTTTATAATTTAAATTAGGTGTTATTTATTAGTTTATTGCATAACAATTTTTTATAATTTTTCTTTTTCTTAGAATTTTGTAATAATTTCTTTAATTTATATAGGAACATTTTTTTTTCTAAAAGTTCAAAAATTGCCTTAAAAAACAAGTGTAGCTATGTAAATTGATCACTCTGTCATAAGGACAATAAAGTAGATACAAAAAATTTTTTATTTTTTTAAAATAAAGTTGACAATGGCAGTAACCGTGGCGATGGTAATTGGGCACAGACGGATTGACTAAAAACGAATGCGTATAACTTATAATAAGTAATAGCTAATGCCAAGCATTAATAGTACATATTATATGACACATACTTAACTAGCGATCATTCATTCAGTGAAGTCAATCAATCAAAAATTTACGCATAAATAATATCATATATCATGGATTACCTAAATGTTTGTAATAATAATTATTCTATAATATTAGATCGGCGAAAGTTAAAAAAATAAAATAAGAATAATAAAATAAAAAACAAGACCAGCCGAGTGTACTCTTAATGGTATTGTGATCCATCAAATATACTTTATGTAATATATTATATAGAATCGCTTGTTTTCTTTTCAGTAGTGTGAATCAGACCGAGTCCAATGTGGCACGCACACTATACACGTATTGGTACAAACTTGATGATAGTGTAAAATTATTGTTCTGCATCACCAGAAAATCTAAAATATCATGCGTTTGTCAATGTCATTCCCAGTACTGCTACTGAGATTATAAACCAGCCCCAGAGAAACTGGCATAATCGGTGGCACAATTATTTATTAGGTGCTAGCAGTTCCGGCAATCGTAATTAAATATAACACTCGGTGCTATAGCAGTAACGAATCGAGCAAAAATTAGCTCGGGCCGCTCGGGGTGACTTTAATTTAAGGTTTTAACTTTTATGTTTTGTGCAAACAAATTATTTCGCATTTTAAAATGTTTATATTAATTTGTTTATTTTGTTTATACTAAATATGACACTTAATGTAGACCCCGATTTTCATCGGCCCAAATACCCCACAGCCAACCTAGCCATTCCACCCCTCTGTTTTACTCATAAAATGTACGGTACATCAGCCGTGTTTATATTTTATACCATCAATAATCAATATACGTTTATGATATAATTATAGTTGTTTACTTTTATTATTATAATGATCATTATATTGTCAACCTCACTGTAAATTCGTAATGAAACAATACAACACAACTTTAAACGCATTTAATATACATCGACTACCTATAATATGTATTGAAATATCAATAAACATAAAATAAAATAATAATAACAGTTATTCTTATCAGACTTAAATATAGATTATTATTATTAATGAGATGTTACATTTTCGTGATTTTTTTTTCTGTGTAGGTTTTAACTATTGTTATTTTTTCAGTGTATTAGTGCATTACTTGTTTAAATTTTATTAGCTTAATAATGTATTATAATAATTATAAATTGTATAAATAAAAAATATGAATAAGGATACAAATATTAAATAACTGTATTTATATGATTTTAAAAATTGAGATGCTTAAGACATTTTGAGTTCAACATCTATATCAATAAACATGACTGTTGCAAAATTAAAAATAAATGATTTAAATAATATAAATAGCCAGTTGCTGAAAACATTCAAAATAAAACACAGTTTTCGAAAAAATGTTTTAACTACATTTTTTGAGATATTTTATGATAGTTAATTATTTTTGTTGTTTAATAAGCAAATTTATGAAATTTAATTTTGAATAATAATTATTTGTTTTATTTTATTATTTATTAAAAACCATTAATCGTCATTCGCCCTTGAATTATTATCAACAAAATATTTTTTTAATATTTTGACTTTATTTTTTAGTTGCTATACCATCAATTATGGAATTTCATCACGTTCATATTCACAGTAATAATAATAATATACATACTAAATAGATAAATATATATATTAATTATGTTAGAAACTAGAATATCGTTTGTGTTCAACTATGTGAACTATAATATTAGATTATTATTTTAGAGAAGAGGACAAGAGGTTTTAGCCTAACCAACGATATTTGCACAAAACCAATGGATAGTTATCCTAACAAATTTAAAATTAATTTTCACAGCGCGATCTATTTCGAGTTTCCCCGCAACTATGATTTTTCGTCTACTTATCTATCAGTCCGTCCATCACGAGGAGCATGTACGTATGATTTGTGCTTTGTGATCTTTGAAGAAACATATTTTATCAGTGGTTGAAATAATGGTCACTCGTTAGAGTATTTGACTACAGTTCAGTCAATGTTTGAAATTCAATTACAACGCTTAAAGTTTGCTCTCATTATTAATTGAAAACCGTGACCAGCAATCATGCAAAATGGTTTCATTTCGTCAACCCATTGTAAGTGTCGTATCATTTATACCTTAGTTCTAACGAAAATAAACCAACTTTCTTACAAGAAAATATTATAAATACCAAATTTTAAATTTTAGATTTGTGTCGATTTAGAACTGTGTGAATAGGTCCGTGGCATAAATATACAATATATATGAGTACCTACAATAGCTTATACAATGAATCTAAATACTTAAATAATATTTCGTAGTGATATGAGTGAAATATAATATTTTAGAAGCCTTCCATCAAAAAATTGATTTCCTCTTAAACCTAAAAAAGAGACAAAATTATTATAACCTGAGTCAAAATAGGCCACACGCATCTAATCCACCTTTCCTGCTCCTTTCTCATCAGTCATCACCAAAGAACCTACTTCAGTACGCGATGCATGCAAGATAAATCTCTAGACTATCAACCAAATTGTTACTTGATATCCAAAATACTCCAAAGCATGGACAATTTTCAACAACCTAATATCTCTCAGACTGGCTCTCAACGAAGAAAAAACCGAACCAATCTATACATTTTTTGTTGCCTGTTTTTCTCTCTATATATTTTGAATGTAGAATAATAATCCGTGCTATATATTAAATTTTTTAGATTTTTTGAGTTTCTATAATAATTATTCATGATGAACCTTGTATTAAATTCACAGACCAAGTCAAAAATTGAATATTTTATTTAAATATTTTGTAAATTTTTATCATTTTGACAAATTTTGAACTTCAAAAGTGTATATACAGAGTGTGGCAAAAGTCGGTGTTAGGTTGACACACACCTCTGCACGTCTAAGTAACAATTGTAACACATTAACCATTCCTTAAGACTAATCATTTGTACCGAAAATATAACCATCTGCCATTGTTATCAGTGCACTCTTTCTTCATATTCGTTGAGCTTTGAGCGTCGAAAACAAAAACCAGCAAGAAGCTACTTTTGCTACACCCTGTATATACATAGAGTGTCCCACTGAGATCTGACAAATGAAATAACTTTTGTTCTAATTAATATTTTTAAAAAATTTCTTTTAAATACAATTCATATAGACAATTGCGCTACATTTTTAGTACCTATACATTTTTTATTTTTTAATACTGAAAATAAAAAACTTAAAAATTGATAAAACATTTTTCTAGAATATTCAAAATAGCCAATTTAAGAATCTGATTTTCAGAAAAATTTATATGGTAAAAACATTTATTTAAATCAAGGGGCGGATTTTTTACAATTTTTTTAAATATCAATATTCTTGTTATAAGTAACATACGCGAGCGCCTATTGGTATCGTTGTATTGTTATTTCATTTGTCAGATCTCCGTGGAACACCCTGTATAATGAATATATATAAGTATATTTTTAAAGAATTATAAGTATAACTTAGATAGAAATCAAAACTTAAAAAAAAACCATATTTCAAATACCTACAAATACCTAAAAAGTAGTTTAACTATTTGACAATTTTATTGATTATAGAAAATAGTAATTTAATTTACAATAGAATGTTTCGAATTTCTAAAGTTAATACTTTGTGAGTTGTAGCAAAAAAAAACTAAAAAAACTGAAGACGTATCAGTAGAAATTGTTTTTAACGCATGATTATCCAATTTCATCAAATTTAAACTTAAAATACTTTAAAGATGTATCTGTGCAATTGTGCTCACTTTTTTTATAACTCTTGAAAGAAAGATTTATATTCAATTTAAATTTGTATACCTATATGCATATTTATTATGTTATACATTTTTGAATGTTTAAAAAAAGTTATGTATACTTACGTAGTGATGTATTTATGATATTTATTATGTTTTTTAAGGAAAACTTCGGATAAACCTTAAATAAAAATGTAAAATTAATAATTTTTTATCGATTTTAAAATCAAACAATTTGTTTGATACCTCTTTTGAAATAAGTAATATTTTATATTTTTATGTTTTAGTAGATACTTACAAAGATAAGTAAAATATAACAAATAAATTTAAAAACTCTAAAATTAGCGTGCTCGTGTGTCAAGAGTCAAGGTCATAGACTCTATTATATTTAGTACAATATTACATACCTAATGGTTAATGGTTACGAAACACATTTTCATTTTCAGTTATTGTTTTTTCGACTAAGCAATAAAAATATGCAAAACCATAAAAATATCCGCTATCGTCATTGATCTTTTATTATTTTACTGCATAGCTGTCTTTGAATATATCTGTACGTGTGTATGTAATAATACTAATAATAATAATACATAGATGAAAATTTTTTTTCTTAAAAGAGTGATCACTCAAGTGTTCGTTCACTAAAGGTTGACAATGAAATGAAAAAGTCTTTACCACATTTCCACAAATCATTACACACCGTCGAAGGACACTTTTGAACGTTTCATTTTTCTTATTTTTTTTTTTTTTTGTAAGATTTTTCGTGGACGACAATATATTTCTCTTCCTCTCACCAACCTCAATACCATACCTATACTATGAACGATGAAAGTTCGATCGCAAAGTTAAGAGGTAAATAATGTTTATAATTTCCGTTTTAAATGTAATTCGTATACATACATAATGTCGTATAGATATACACCTTCTACAGTGCACTTTTTTTTTTTATAACGAAAATATTTATATTATAAATGAAACGTACATAATATATATAAATGTATGAAAAGCGTAAAAGTTTCGCAGAACGAATAACACAACTTATGTTATAGTGGTTAAGGTCAGTTCAGCTACTATAAAATATAAATGCTCGATATGTTTTAGCGAAAAAAATACTTGTTTTCAAAAAAAAAGCTATAACATTACAAAGATAGATTAGGTACAAATATATGGTTTTCAATCAAAAAATATTGAGCAAGCTAATATCTCATACCATAATAACTTCTTTCCAGAAAATCCTCCAACAGAAATTCAACTATGAAAATACGGTTTTAGGCTATTATAGTTTATAATTGTAAACTGCTATTATAAAAAAAATTGTATATAATAATATCAAAAAGGGTTTGAAAAACAATATGGGAAAATATTGTAACAGCTTGCTGTGACGTAATAAACATAAAACTATGGCGATAAAGTTTTGACGTTCTGATAAATATAAATATAAATAAATATGTTTCCGAGAGGTAAATAATTGAGTGCAATGATGACTATTAAAATGTAAATCTTTCCAAAATCAAGTGTTTGTTTATACACGTACATAACTGTTATCAGTTGATGATTTGCAAGCCAACGCTTAGGATAGTTCATGTTATTATTATTTAGTATACTAAACACAATTTTTGAAAACATATATAGAAACAATTTGAACACACAATACAACACCGTTCATGCTATATATACCGTTATACGTGGAATGCATACCGTGAAAAAATGAAAAGTATATTAGTAACGTGTAAAGCAGATTATAATATTCTGTACACGCATGACAGTCAATTTATCAACTATTAATCAACATTTTTGGCATACAAAGTATAATAAAGTGATCATAGCGATTTTACACACAAAACAAAGTTCTCGGAAGTAAAAGATAAAAATTTCCATTGTACACAATACATAGTAGGTAAAACTGGTACGCTGCACGTGTTTTAGAGTCTGAAAATATTTTAAAGTTGAGCTATACTAAGATTGAACAATTTAAAAAATTTCTGTAAACTGTGTTTGTATGCTGTTTTCAACATAATAACATTATAACAAGAAAGAAATACTGAACTTTGTAATAGTATTTTCTCGAATAGTTGATTTTTTTCATCAAGTTTCCAAATAGGTACAAGCGTACAACAAATATTTTCCGAATGAGAATTATTTTATATTTGTAAGTATTAAAATTAAGATGTTAAAATTATGGAAATTTAGGTTGTTTCACAGTCGTGCAAAAAGTTCACGATAGTATTGGATGTTTACTTTAGTTTTGTTTGACTATGGCGATTGTTTTTATTATTATTATTATCATTATTTCTCAACAGAACGAATGCGCCAGAAGCTTTGAGTGCTACTTAAATTTATTTAAAATGTTTTATGGGCAACACCATAATATAAAAATATCCTTTTTCGTTTTCTCGTGTTGTCGAATTTGCTTCAGGCACAAGGTACGCATTAGTATAAAATCGTTGATTAAAACTGTAATAACGCAAAAAGAAAATAAAATAAAAAATAAAAATAAAATAATATTAAAAATTATTATTACAAATATTATTATAGTAAAATAATAAAAAGTATATTAAGTATGTATAAGTATGTGTATATATTGGTTTTTTAAATAGTTTCTCGGCAAACACAAGGGACACAAGCCTTGAATGAATGCCGTATTTGTTATAAGTTATTTTATGTTATTTTAGATTATTTTAAATTTGCGAGATTACCTTCCTCCTCATCGTTGGAGGGCTCTCGAGGTCGTAATTCGAGAATGACCAAGTATACTGTTAGTAAAATGTATATTAATTATTAAATTGTATAAATAAAATATAATACCTATATGAAATTATGTGATTATATAATTATCGCGCATGCACCTTACCTTACTCGCAGCTGTCTGGATGTGTATTTGACGCAATAAGTGTGATAGAAAAAGGTATTATTTTAAACACTAAGATTTAAATAAAGCAACACTGATTAATTTCAATTTAATAAAAATGGAAATGGTTCAGTTGTCACTCGCAATATCTAGTGTGGAAGTCTTGACTGGTTTTAGGTGCCCCTGCACTTGTCTCTACGAAAGGCGCTCATGCACTTTTAGCTATGAAGGGTGCTCATGCGCTGATGAAAGGAGACGACTTGGTCAAGCCGGCAAGAGTCGCAAGCGACCCTATCAAAGGACTCTGCGTTACCAAAAAATCGTCTTTAACCTCGGCGACAGAGAAACTTACCGTACCATTCATTGTCTCTGATGGCATACGAAATAGATCACATGTGTTGCGCTACACTATCACAACTATGTACCTCTCCTACGTGACCAAATAATATAAATCGTTCCTTTCATCAGTTATTTAAAATGTTTATTGGGATTTATTATGTGAGTGCAACAACTGGACCGTTATTTATTTTATTGAATAAAAAAAGAAATTTTCAATCATGATATGTGAAAGTGAGCATATCATTACAAAACTTAAAACATTATCTCAGAATCTATAACTAAATAACTCCATTCTCTCTTCTCAGTCTCTTTGTTTAAAATATTTTGGCATTAAATTTAAATAAAAAAATTTTATTTCTTCTCGACACTGCTTACCGTAATATTATCAACAATACGGCTCAAACTGCAGCAGTAATTCTTTGTAAAATACAATATTAATAGACAGTTAAAATAGAAAATGTAATTTGTTTCATTTTGCAAGTAGGTACACGTAGGTAATTCCGATAAAAATCACAAAACAAAAAAAGTTGAGTATTAACTGATAACAATATTATGATGGCGTATAATATGTTGGCCCACTCACATATACCAAGTACCAACAATATCGCTTTAAATTAATTACATTCAGTGTAAAATGTAGATATTTTTTTTTTATATTGTAAAATTTTTACGAAGGCATTTATACAGTTCAATAATAATAAAAAATCTAAATTTTGATTTGTCGATGTTTTTAATTTTGTATTTGTTGCCTAACCTATAACATACTATAGTAATATGCGTAGGTGGTAAAATATTTTTAATTTTGTTTAAATCATGAACACACGTCAACATGTAAATATTAAATTATTATAGTAAATGTGTAGATGGTTCTGCCATACATGCTTACATTCATATATGCATAACCTTATTATTTATACTTCAATAATTTGATATTTTCCATAATCTTCTCGAATAATTCCTTCCATCAGTTACTACATTCATGCTATTCATTAATGCAAAATTCTTGGATGATTATAATTTCCCTTTATATTTTCTAGCTATCGTTGTAAGCTCGCTAAAATATTGTAATAAACGTATAGGTACTATATCGTATTATTAAACAATACATGATTATCATTATTTGTCTGCGATAATATTTAACTATAAACACGGCGGTTATGAAACTGCAGTGGCTATACGTTAAACAATACAAGTACAAATTGTTTTCCCTCCTATAATCAAAATTATACTTTTTAGATTATATATACACTATACAAGTACCTTTTATGTTTATATTGATAACTTATAATATCATTTAGTATATTTCATATTCTATTTTTTTTAAATTACTAATAAAGTAATTTATTTTACCATTCGTAGTACAATAGATTGAATTAATTTTTGTCAGAAACATTTTAAAATATCATTACCTATCTGCATAAAATATAATTACAAATATAATTACATTCAAATTGTAAGTAGGTACCTATATTGATTTTGTGGTTTCAGAATGAATTACTTATAAAAATAACTCTTTATTATATTTTTAAGCATTAGCTATAAAAATTATCTCTTTTCAAATAATTTAATTTTTAAGATTTTAAATTTCCGTGATTTTGACAAAATTTAAACTTCAAATGCTTATAAAAATAAATTTTAATTTTATTTATTTTTATATTTAATTTAATTTAATTAATTTAATTTTTTTCTACTTTGGTATTTTAGATATTTAAACATGCCTATAAGAACAATTTTTATGTAAGATCTTACATTAAATTTCAATTATTATTACCAGACAAATAATAATTATATAATATTATATAAAACAAATACGTACTTTAAAAATCAAATAAACGTTTATACTGATACTCCCCAAAAAATTACGAAAACATCTTCTTAATAAAAATAGGTTTATGAATTCTATATAATGTGATAGATAATATAAGTACCTACAATTTTTAAAACCGAAATTCATTATAAAATCATATTTTTGAAAAGATTTATCATTTAATAATTAAAAATATTTCCTCAGATAACGACGTGGTTATTTTCTATCCAAAATCAAATAAAATATTAAATTTAATATATGTGATAAACTTCTTAAAGAAAACATTTTTTGAACCTTAACAACTTATTACGAGTTCTATTATGTTAATTTATATAATAATAATTTTTATATCTAATCGTAAATCAAATAATTTTCTTCCCACTTTGATATTCTTTATCGCGAGTAATTACATTTTATAAGTGTAATACAATTTATTAAATTGTTTATACCTTGTGTTTCGTCATGTTAGCCCGTTTCAATATATTTGTTTGTATTTGTTAATTCAATAGATCACGACAAAAGTTTTGTTTAAGTATTTTAGGAGAGTTTCCTGAGATTGTTAACGAAGAGAGATTTTGGATTAAGGTATTACAGTGGAAAATTTGTTTTCAAAAACATTTTGTAAAATGTGTTGGCTTCTTCAAGCACGAGTTCAAGTTTAAAATCAATATGGAAATGAGCATACGTAAAATAAAAAAATACATTAGAAATTCTGCGTAAGACTATGCCTGGAAAGTGGAAAGTTCGAATTTTATTTGTATTTCGTTTTTTCCATTGTCTCAAAGTTGGAGCCTATAAGTAGAAATAGGATTGAATACTGATTTTTAAATCGTTAATTTTTATTTCAGGTTATTTTTTACCAACTATATTGTGCTATACTAATTTATCATAATTTATATTAATTTATCATAATAAAACATTAAATGTTATTTGATAGTTTTATTAACATTCCAGTTTTTCTATTTCTTTATCTATTTAATAGAATAACTTGGAAAAGGAATATTATAATAAATTATTATAAAAATGAAAATGCTGGGCTTATAATATAGATATAATTTTTATCTCAAAAAAATAATATAAAAATAGAGTTTTGGGGATTAAAATATTATAATATGATTTTGTATTTACTATTGTAATATTCTTAAAGTGGTAGATACAACTAATTATGAATTTATAACCTATCTTTAATTTCTAATTATAATTTAAGACTGAAACAAAACTTGGTGAAATCAAGTTTAATTTAATAAATTTAAACTATGCCAATCATAGTTTTAAATACCTAAAGGTAGTACAAGATCAGGAAAAAATTTGGTATAAGCTCAAATAAAAATACGAAAAACCTCGTGTACATAATGTTTGTCCTAGTATGATAAGTGTAGTATATGTACAATAAAGTGTCACCGTTTCGATTATGAATTGATTATCATGAACACAGTCGTCGGCCATTTATACGCGACCGCGATTACCTTCTGCAGCGGGAGAACAGCGCAGGTACCTATGTAGTTATAGATATTGAATAATATTCACATACTCTAAATATTATATAATATATGGGATGGAGAAACGGATGTGTTTGATATAAACTTAATGCATTTACCCGTTATCGTGTCGACATGTTCGCAACATAAATTTATTTTATCTTTTAGCATATTAAAATAAATATGCAATTTTTTTTTTTATTTCAAATAGTCATTTTGTATAAACACCGCACGTAGAGTTTGACCGAAAACTTTTAAAATGACAATCTGCAAATAAACGTATTATAAATAATTAAGTGTGGGTTTCAGAATACTTTAATACTATAATATGTCGTTTCTATGAATTTGTTGCGAAAATTACTTTACTTTGTACTATATAATATTAAATCGACTGTTGCACATCAAACGCTCAATGACGTAAAAGCCTGCTCAAGTTAAATGATTTAAAAGTGTTTGGCTGATGAATGTACTAAATTATCGTTTGTTCGTCAAAAATGAATACAAAACGAGCAAGTTTTAAATTAAAACAAATGTTTCGAAAACAATAACATTTTTTTTACTTCGTTGGTGTTTAGAAAGTGTGCAGCAGCCTTTATTAAAATGTCTAATAAAGGCAGATTAAATGAAAAACACAATAGACTTGGACTGCAATCGTAAACTTAAATAAAATCATCACTAAACAAACCAAAAAGTCATGAAAAATATAAAAACTAAACTAGAAAACAATTCAGATATTAAACTATATAATAAATGATGCTAATATTTAGTTAACATACCGTTATAGAGTAATTAATATAATTAATAAATCAACACATTCGAATAATAATTTTTAGATCATCTTAATTCATTAAAATAATTATAAATTTTTATTATTATTATATTATACTCATTTTTATTATATTATAATATTAATAATAATAATAATAATAATATTTTATTGTATTAATATAATTATTATTATATATGTACCTACTAATAATAGGTACAGTTTCAAAGTTTTAAGTGCTTTCCTATAAAATTGCAAGCTAAGATATCAAAGTTTAGTTAAATCTAATATGAATATCGTACAACAGCGGTTCCCAACCTTTTTAGTTGTGAAGACCACCAATTTTGTAAAAAAATCTTTGAGGTCCACTATAATAGCACACTTATATACGTATTATAATTATAAAATATATATTATATGAGATAAAACTACATTCAAACCTTAAAGTTCGATACAGTACACTCATTGTACACTGCAGTTAATATTGATCAAATATTATTAAGCATGAAACAAAAATATATAATAATATTATTTTAAATATATATAATATTTAATATGATGTTGTTCACGGCCCAGTACCGTGCTGTTCGAGGCCCACAAGTGGGCGGCTGCCAATGGGTTGGGAACCGCTGCCGTACAAACTACAAAGTACAATGGTTAATGAATATTAATATTGCATCAGAGATGGACAGTTGTAATCAATTACATGTACACTCTTACGCGTATCTTGGACAAATGTGTGTAACTTATTGTTACGATTAATCAGTCACATCATTTTTAAGTAACTTCAAAACGTAAATAATTTACTATTTGGGTATAGTAACTTTTAATAATATTCATATGCTACTTAAATTACACATAAAGAAATATTGTTGTTTTATACATATATAGTTTTAAGTTACTTTCAATTAAATTTGCTTGGCAATATTTAATATTTTTTGTACAATGTAGGTACCTATTATGTTTAATTTGAAACTTTCTATAAAATAATACAACATAATATTATATGAAAATTCGACAATATTTTTTTTTTTTTTTTAGAAAATATAGTTGGTAATAAGTAGTGATACTACTCAAATGTGTATTATAATTAATTGAATAATTTGAAATATTTTTAGTTAATACTAATTTAAAGTATTTTACTATAACCAATTTCTGATCTACAGTTAAGACTACAAATTATAGAATACTTATCCGAAATAATATTAAAAAACGAAAAGTATTAACTTTTATTACATTTGTATGTTTTAATTTTTGTATTAAAAATACGACCAGCATATTAACATTGTATGAAACTTTTTTATTAATAATACAGTTAAAAATGTTTGTGAAAATTTGAACTATAGATTACTTAACCTATGATTCAAATTAGGTAACCTAACCTGTATACCATTTGTTTATTGACTCCAGCAGCAAAATAAAATAAAATCAGGAATAAGTACTCGTTTATTGTTTTACTAGTGTAACATTGTTGACACGAATTTATAGTCTTTATAAAATTTATATAGCTTATACAAAAAAAAATATATATATTGTAATATATATGCAGTAAATTTTCACCAAAAAACAAAAAAAAATGTATAAAAATGTGAAATATATATGGGTACCTAAGTATTATATTGTGTACTTCATAAAAGTATCTATAGTATATATATTTTATATTATACTTCCACTTATAAAATAGGTACGAAATTCATTGACAAATACATCGCATCGTTGACGTAGGAAATATTTTAAACTGTTCTAAAAATGTGCAATTGATATGGAAGGAATTCGATAAAGAATGACACTTATGAACATTGAACATCTATGAATATCCAAAATATATTAAGAACAAATTCAAGAAATTCTCAACATTCAGTTGTCTCGCGCGCGCACAAGTCATTACCATCGTCTGACGTGAAACGAATATTATATAACACGTTTTCTCAAATCATTAAAAAATGATTTTCATACCTATTCCAACGTCAAAAGATATTAGTATACTACTATCGTAAGCGTTAAAAAGGTATTTGCCATATTAATTTGCGGATACGCGTACGTAAGCTAATTGTACATCAGTATCAGAGACTAATTTATTTTATTTTCAGGTTTAAATTGAAATAATAAAAGCTAGGAATATATTTTAAAGGCACATATTATTATAGCAAATATATTATAAATAATAGTGATGAATTTAATTGTATTGATGTTTATTAACATTTTCTCCAGATTTCATATGTTTTGAAACCCAAGTAAAATACCGTCAAGTTATTTCATTAATAAAAAAAAAAATTATTATTTATGAATTTTTTAAATTCTTTGTAAGACACAGAACAATCTTTATATCGTTTTTGACCATTGAACTATAATAAATAATCGCAGTTTATGATATTAAAACTTTTAGTTTGATTTCTTAGCCAATTTTTTTATTTTTATAATATATTTAACAATTGTTATAGATATTTTTATATATTTTTTAAATATTACCTATTCTAAAAATAATAATTTATTGATCTTATTGTTATAGATGATTTTATATTTAATGATAGATTTCATACCTAGTTAAAATAATTATTAAATTATTTTCTTTTATGTTTAATTAAAAATTCTTTTTAAGCTAATATGATTTGATAATTTTTTTTTATGTAAATAAAATATTTTTAAATTGTGATTTAAAATTATTTCAAATTTGAATTTCGCTCTCATTCTTAATAATAACTTTATCAATTTTATTTAAAATGCAAAACAGTTTTCTAATTCAGCGAATTAATAAATTACGTTTTTGTTTTAATCGTAATATTTGTTTTTGATGTAAAACGCATTTGATAACAATTTTTAATCATTGTTTTATGACTGATCAGCAGCTGTTTACCCATAATATCATATAATAGGTTTCATTATATCCCATCACTTCATTGGGTAAAAAATTATGACAAGATTTTAAATTTTGATTAATGACTGTATAATAATGTATAGTTTATTATTTATAAGTTTCTTATACGATAGTTTTGATGCGATAATCTGGGTGGTGGCAAACATTTGAACATCCAGAAATGACATCGCAGAAAATGTAATCCATAATATCATATCGATTAGAGTACGGTCGTTATTAGTCGAGGACACTAGCTGCTTTTAGCAGGTACTGGTATCTTTTAAATCCCGGTCTGATTCGGAAAAAGTACCGGTTTTTAAAAATGTGTCCAGTGTATTAATTTATATAGTACTTGTACTTAATTCATTTTAGGAAGAGATTAAATATAAAAACCAGGGGACCTTAATTGATAAAACAAAAAATGACAAGTTCAGTATATTTTTTTCAGATTTATGTAAAACGTTTAGAGAAAACTAGAATAACCGTGTAGGTAACAATACGAATTCAATTAAGGAACTTTTATTTTTTCAAAAGAAGTTTATGACAGTGCGCTCGCATGAATCTATAGTATTCTTTGCAAAATCATCATGTAATGCAAGAAGTATAGTTTCTATTATCTCTTATACGCGAATCTAGCCAAAATCTCGTAGACAAATACGTAATCTTTATCGAGATTAGTCTCTATATTATATTTATCTTTTATCAGTACAACGCATCATAAACATAATATATATTATCGTGCAGGTTTTTTTAAAATGTACATGCCATGGATTTCGGCTTAAAATATTACAATGATATTCACATTACAAAAGAAAAATGCTAAATGTGTTTTCAATCGCAATTTTTAACAACTATTTCAATTTGTTTGGTAGGTTACTGATGGGATTAAAAATATTCACTCAACAGTTGAATGGTATGTAAACAAGATTTTTCATTACCTTGAAAAAAAATTGTATGTATTGAAATATTTCAAGACGTTTCCCTTCCGATTTCTCTTTTGATTCGGTTTTAAGGTCTTTTGATTACATATCAAACAATTCATCTCGTCTTACATATTATACAATATACATATTACATATATTATATTATACTAAAATAGTATTCAAATTTATACGCCACATCAAATATTTCATAATTAATTATTTTAAAAATAAAAATATATATTTTTGTAAAATTATTGTAAGCTGCTTTGACTTTATTTTTAAATTAAATTCAGTATAGAGAAACCTTATAACCTCTATTAGTGAAGTTAATAAGCTGGTCGAAAAGTTGTAGGTAGGTTTATATCTTAATTATTTTTTAGCGGTGCGTTAGGACTGTAATCATTATAAGGTTTTTAAAAATTAATTAAAAAGTTAAAATCTACGATATTCCGAGAATTTTAATTATCTTTAGCTGCCTATGTTAAGGGATGGATCTAAACATTATAATATCCGGGGATAATAATAATATACACACAATTATATTGAAATCCTAAGATGTAACTTAATATTTCCTTCAGTTATTAGATATCCTTAAGACACTCTGCTTGCAAATACACACCATATTTTCATATCTACTATTAATATTTATTTAGGAAATTGTAGAAAAATACAAAATTGTTCACGTGCGTCAAGCACAAAATAATATTATACTCACATTATGGTAACTCGTGTAATATACATCGGTTAATATTTAAATTATAAATATTTAATCAACAATGAAACACATTCTCGAAAAATTATACAGCTAAGACAATGAACTCAAATTAGAGCCATTTTATTTTTATTTCAGAAAGTTTGGAACCAAATCCAATAAATGGAAAAAACAAAATTAAATTTTTCAAGTAAACCAATTCTCTAGGATTATAGTTTTTTTTTTTTTTTAATTATAAATAAAACAAAATAATTTTTTTTTAAATTTTAAAAATTCACGTTTTTCTGTAATTTATTTTTGCTCTATCTCGATAGTTTAAAAAAGTATTGTGAAATTTTTATTTTTGACCATCTAAATTTATTAATAATATAAAATATACTCGTATGTCTGCATATAATTGCCATTATAAACCGCACTTCTAAACGTTGATCTTTGCTAAGAAATTAAAATTATTCAATGGTAACTATAGATAGTAAATTAATAACCTAACTATACACCTACAGCTAATAAGTAATAGCAATTTAGATAGCTATATTTTACAAATAACAATTTATATGAACGAAATTTGCTAACTATATACTAATATATTTTCATAAGTCAAAACTGAAATATTTAACTTATTGTGTATTTAATATTTTAGTAAAAAAAAAAGTAGTTAAGTTGGTTACATCTCTGCTGTACATTAGAGATTGATTTGGTCATTTTTACGAGTGTGTTAAATTTGAATTTATATAGTACACAAAAAATGACTAAGATTGGAAACGGAATATCAATCTATATAAACAAGTTTATTTCTTAATATCTACCTATGTTATTTTTTATAGCTCTTATTAAAGTCATTTGTTTTACTTTTAGTATTATAGTAAATTGACATAATTTTTTCTGAGAATATTACATTTATTATATTATTAGTATTTAATTATAAGAATAATAATATATATATAATATATATACCATATTATATTAACTTATATATTATTTAAAATGTAATAACATGTTTCTGAAAAATATATCGTAGTACAGTAAAAATAGATTAAAAGTATAAATATATAATATCTTAAAATAAACAAAAAATGCCATTGTCTATGGTAAAATTCAAAATAATAAACATAAACGTTTTAAGTTCCAACAAATGTTTTTAAACTATAACAAAATAATTAACATCGTTATTTAGTGTTAAAATGAGAAATTTCATCTAAATATCAACTTAAATATCCATAAAAAATAATTTTCTTTACATTTTTACATTTTATTGTATCAGCCTGAACTACTTGAGAAGAATCTTGTGTTAAATTTTCAAAGATATTGACTCAGTTAATATATTTTTATCAACAGTTATAAAACCAAAATCCATTTTTAAATATTGATTTTGTTTAGGATAATTTAATTTAGTGAGGATTACAAAGTAATATTGATTCAAATAAAAATAGGACATAAGTTTTAAATTTTGGATTAAAAATTCAATTTGTTTGTGATTGTGAGTAAATATACAGAACTAATTTTCAACTGTAAAACGGGTAGACAAGGATAAGCCATCTTAAAGGACGGACTAATTTACTGACGAAAATCATGAACAGTGAAATAGTAGAAAAGTACATCGATTATAGCAAAAAATTACTTTTATACTACCGTTTTATTAGAGTTATAGTACTTGAGATAGAAACCACAAAAATATTAATAAAAAAATGTATGATCTACAATACTAAAATATTATACTATTATATTATTAAAATATTACTAATATTAGATGGTTATATGTTTTTAATATTATTTTACTATTAGTAAAATAGAGATACAAAGAATCATTATCATTCTAATATTAATTTGAAAATATAATGTTAAATAGACGACTAATGATTAATAAAAAATATATTTAGCTACAGTTTATGTCAATAGCCAATAGGTGAATTAATCATTATTATTATTTATTAGTATAAAAAATTAAGAGCAGAACACCATATAGCCACTTCTTGAGAAAAATTATATTTTTAATTTTCAATAAGTTACGCGTTATACATATATAATAATTACATATTACATGAATAGTTTCACCCGTAAAAGAAGAATTCAGGCTGCAATTTTAGTTGAAATATTTTTTTATGGATCATAAAAAATAAAAACCGAAGAAATTACCTTCCTTAAAATAGGTTCAATTATACATCGTTACTGGTCAGAATCTTATTGAAACATATGCGGAAATACTATGAATTCAATGACAATTCTGAGTGTAGTCATTTCTAGGGACACTTTATAATTTAATTATATTTTTCCATTAAAAGTGCGGTATATAATTCTGTTTAAATAATTTTTGGCAAAATCATAGTATAATATATTATTTTATTAATAACTATAAATAATATTATATCATATTGTTGTTATTAACTTATAAAGTTATAAGTCGAAACCGCATTTTACAAAATAGCTCGAATAGCTTAAATATTGTCTAAATATTTCAAAAATACGCATTAAACATATGATCTTGTCGAAATTATTATTTAAAAGAATAGTTGTGGCAAAATTACAGTTTTAGTTTTTAGTTGAAACAAAAATTGTAAAAAAAAAAAAGCGGGCAAGTGAGTACCGCTCTGCTGTACATTAGGTGCCGTGTGGATCACTATATATTGTAGGACGGTTAAATTTGAATCCAATGATAATTATCATTGTATACGAAAAACGATTCTGAACGAAGATGATTTGTCAGCCTAGGATATAATTTTCAGTGGTTGGTAAAAAAGGTGGTTTATGTTTTTATGGCCTGAATACGTCAAAATTTAAGTTATTTTATAATTATTGTAAGCTAAACTTATGAAAAACCTTATATTAAATTTTCAACTCTTAGATACTTATACAAAAATATTTTTATGAATTATACCTACAAAATAAATTGCAAATATTCATGATTTTGACGAATTTTTGTCAATATTT
>VUJU01003023.1:0-30242 GCA_009835225.1 Aphis craccivora | reverse complement strand
GATATTATAATATTAGTGTACGTTAAATATTATGCAAAAGAGACAAGTTTAAAAAAGAAACTGGAGATATCGTATATACTATATAGCTTATAACAAAATTCTCTAAATATCGTTTTTTTTTAATGCGTTCGTGTACCATCATTGTTTTCAAACGTGTGTTACATCAGCAAACACCAGCACGAACCTGATTAGGTTAAGTTCAACAGCATCTTGTCCGGCTTTTGTATGGATTGTATATTATGTGCATAGTCGTGTTACCTCGTTTGTATACAGTACCACGTTTAATTATCTTTTATCCTGGCACAAACAACGCTGCTACGAAGGCGTAAATCTAAAATGGCCGATAATAACATTATTATAATATTATGCACCATCAAATTATTGGTCGTCGTTTGTCTGGTTGGTGTACCCATTTTTAATATAATATATATGATATATATTATATACATAACATTAGGTACTGATGGACTATAGTGTAATACAAGGTGCTCAGTGGGTGTACAGTGTACACGTATAGCTCGAAGCGTTTTGATATATTATTTTAACGAGTGAAAAATTTGTTTTGGCTGGCCCACTTGCCAAAAAAGGGACTGGTCACCGAGCCTGTAATTTTCTAGTGTCCGCGATTGGAAACCGCACAAGAAACCGGAATTTTTATTATATAGGTATACCTATTTATATGTATATACATAACGAGCGAATCTCATCGCTGCTGAAGCCGGATGACTATAGTTCTGGACGTTTGAGTAAAAGTCTTGGTGTTAGGAATTAAATTTCATAACATAATACGAGTACCTATGTATATTAAAACCTATGTATTATGCGTTCATCTTTTCGTAACGTATATACAAGATACAATAAATTGTTATGTGATATATATATTAAAAACCTGAGTTTTATTGAATACTCATTATTATTTTAAAGTTACTATCATTTTTTTCTTTAAGACTATATTATAATATTCGTGTTATCGAGTTAAATAAACGTTTAATGATATTTCAATGTGTATATATGTACGTACATATTAGTGACCAATAATCAATTTGCATAGGACATAGGTAGTAAATGCTGAAGTTCTTTAAGCGCGTGATGTATAAGTGCAATTTTTGATAAATAGGTCAAACTAAATGTGGTGATTAATTTTTATTCGTGTTTTTTTTTCAAATTTTTACTTGTTCAGAAGTTAATTATGCGCACACGTGATTCGTCCATTACAAATCGGTTAAAGAACCATGTGGTTAACAAAATATATTTTTTTAAATGGCATACCGATACCTGTATTGGCTCTATATATTATTGCAAGTGCGTAGTGTGGTGTACATTAATACGCTAACGTATATTATATTATAAACTGTATGGTATACTTATAAGTTATAGTTAACTTATTGTTTCTGTCCAACGCACGTTTTACAGTAAATCGCATAGTAATAACAGTAATATAATAATATAATTTATATATTATGTTCCCGCTTGTATCTGTTATGTGTGAAACAATTTTCGTTGTTTTAAATGAAAATATCATTTCTGTGTCAAAATATGTTTACTTTTGTCCTTTGTTTTTTTTTAAAACGGATATTACGAATACGTCAGGAGATCTATGTCGTTCGTTTCGATAACTAAAGAACCGTTAGTAGACTTTCGTGTGATTTGTTAATAGTCATCACACATGTAGCTATGGAACGCTTAAATACATTAACATTGTGTACGGATGGGAAATCAATTTCTGGTAACTCGTGGCCTTGGGTGCGGTAGGGCAATGTTGATCGTCGTTTAAAACCAATTTGTACATACGTTTTTGTATTTGAACTCGGACGTAATTGTTCATTTAATTTAGAAATAATTGTATTCCGTCTTTCGTGATATTTGTCCAAGTGACACCAGCAGTAGCAGTCAAACACCATATGTTTGTTGATTATTAAGATTTTTTTATGCACGCAGTCTTTCGATCACTGCTGCTGTCCCGCCGTCTTATAAATCGCGATAAATCCCTCAAGGTTTTTTCTTATGTACATTGGAGCGGTTTCATGCTCGATAATTATTGTCGTCTCTCAAAGAACGGTTTTGTTTTATATTTCGTTAAACGAAAAAAAAAGTATAAAATAAAAAAATACCATGTACCGAGGGGATTCGTCGTCGTCCGTTTATAAATAAAGAGCGTGTTGAAAAAGTCAAAATGGCGTCACAGCAGATGCCAAGTGCATTGCGTCTATTCTTGGACCTGGCGTCTGCATTGCGTGTGTTTCTCCCCTTCAAAGGACTCTACGGCGTATACCAACGCATCGAAGGTTGAAAAAATAACACTCGGACGATCATACACACGCGCTCGTTTGTATAATAATAATAATAATGTACCCTGTTACGAAAAACGAAAATAACAAGCTTTTGGTCAACGCCCGCATACGCAGTAAATTATTAGATCAATCTATTATTATTAATACCACCCCGATGATGGGGGTTGTTTAATTTTTCACCATGTGCGAATATATAGGTACCCACCCGTACAACCATAAATAATCGACGGCGTCCATTAGTGTATATTTAATTTTTATTAATGACAATATAATAGCAATTTGATAAATATAATTTATATCTACGACAACCTCTTACACGCACGTACGTATGTATATTATTATAATATGTAATGTATGTAATGTTTGTATGTATCGTGTAATGTGCGCGCGTTTTAGCCTTGACGGACGGAAAGAAAGGCGGCGGCGGCGGCGGCGACGACATCGACGAGATTGGTAATTCGAGACACATCGCGCGAACGGAGAACAATGTGAAAACGATATTTTATACAGATGAATATGTCACACTCGTCGACTTCTGAGTCGGTGGAATCGTGTATTGTTTTACCCGCTCGTAATCTAATATCCCCCTCTTAGAGAAATGGTTTTACAAAATAGGCGCAACGGGATTTGTAGGTATTAACTGTACAAATACAATATAATAATATGTTCGTCGTGTGTGTGTACCTTATACATACACGTACGATACGTGTAAGTTATTCGTTCCCGTCTTCCAGACTTGGCGTTGACCCTCTGTGACGATTCCGCCCTTTTGAGAACCACTGAACTGCGACGATACAGTACCTACATTTTTTCTATTTCGTATTATATGTATACGTGTGTAGTGCGCGTACATTATATATATAATGTGATATATAAATAACAATAATAAATGATTCAAACGCCATATAGAGAATACACGGTAACGTGGCTTAAACATTACACACACATACACACATGTTTTCGTCGGGAAGACAAAGCACGGAAACCTCCTCATCGTGATGATGCATCCTGTGTGCTGTATATATGCAGCAGTATAATATTTATAATATTAGAATCGCTATGGTTTAGAGCAGGGAATGAAAATATTCTCTCTTAGAATATCTTTTAATGAGAACCGAATGCGTGCAAACGGTATTTTTTTTTTTTTTTTTGGCACTCGTTTTAGTTTTCAGATGACATTTTTAAATGCATAACGTGTCACATAAAATGCATTACAAACGTGTTTTTAAATGAGCCGCGTATAATTTTCAGACGTAATCTTCTAATTTTTGTAACTATTTTAACTTTTCGTTTTAATCATTATTGTACATCCGACTTGCGACGATTATTCGAAAATGATTGTTTTAGAGCTCTACGGATTTGGAACTTACAATAACGTGTGCATCTATGACTTTGGCCGATAATCTGTTTTGCATCGAATGTATTACCTATCATCTGCAGCGCGTAACAGCAACGCACGTACACGCGCTAACTAACATATTGGTTACTTTATGTCTGACGGTGGATAAAATGATTTTTTTTTTTTTGTGAAAGTCTGCTCTTCAAACGCTGAAAGTGTTCCAACACACAACAGATGGTACCAATATATAATATTGTGTACCGTTTTGTTTTTAAATCCGTTTCTCGATCAACTAGTTGCACCGTGCAACTGCGGTAACCGCGGTACTGCAACAACAACAGCAGCAGGTTTATAGTTTCTATAATATTATTGTATTATATTCCATTTGAAAACGATAGGCAACCGCGCCGGCTTCTTCGACGTTATACGCGTGTATATAGAGGTATTTAGGGGCTGCGTTGCGCACCGTACACTGATTTCCACTTGCGATCATCCCCGTGGGCAGTGCATGTGTGTAAGACAATGATAATACGATATTCGTATAGGTATTATTTTATTATTGTTAGTCGTGCCTATTTGTGGGAAAAAAATGAAGGGTTCTGTTTGTCGAGACCTTGATGCTCGCGCCCCCCTCCTACGACGCCGGCAACCGGTTTTTATTACTTGCATTATAAATACGTTCGGAATCTCCTCTCGGGGCCGGTTCTCGGCCACCGTACAACTGATGTTTCGATGAACGCACGGCACCACGCAGTTATATGTACGTAGACAGTCGTAGGCTCATGTGTGGCGGAAAGGCAGCGAGGTGTATCTCGTAATATACCTGTATATATTGTATGGTCAAATGGCGGAAAAAATACAATCTATTTCGATTTACAATAATTTCGTCGTCGTCGTCGACCGGTAGCGTGTGGGTGTTATGGGTATGTGTGAGAGAGTTGTGTGTCCGGCGTGTGGGACGATTTCCTACTCCTTCTCGAATATGCATCTTAAAAATATATAGTAATATTATTAAATGATAATAAAATAACAATTTGTACACGCCCGTGTGCGCGATTCTTCCGCACCGAGTCATCGGAGGAAACCAGCCCGACCTTTGAAATGGATTTATTCACGATATAATATCATATTATTATATTATATGATTTCCGCGTACCCGCTCGTCGTCACGGTCGGTAGTTAACGGTGACGACGATGTGGTTTCTGTGTATATTATGCCGTCCACCGCCCACCGCCACGGATCTGACGGGATCCGACAGGCTCTTTTGACATGTACTTTTTCCTTCGCATATTACTTTGATACGGCGCTGCTGTGTTCTTTAATTAATCGGAATTGAAAAGAACAAAACGTTTGGGCAATCGCATACATTTGTTGCAACGCACCCAATCGTTGCGGGGACACGTCCACCCAAACCATTAAAAGCGAAACTTATCATTTTGCTTTGTGTTGTTATTTAGTTGTTATTACGTTAATATTATTATCCTACTCCCTAGAGTTTTTGCTGCCTTGTTCAGTATACGAGAATGAAATATTACCGATAGACGTAACAATGATATGATGTTAATTGTCAACAGCAGTATACACATAATTATTTTTTTTAACACCCATTTCGATAGCGACTTCAAACGAAATATTTTTTATACTTGTTAACGTTCGATTTTTTTAATTTTACTTCGATTAGCTTATTGTTGCATTACCTTATTTTTTTTATACTGCATGTGCGTCGAATATTACTATTACTCCTTGGACAAAAATCGTGTTTCTATCTGTATAGGTATCGAATAAGTACAATTTACACTGCCGGAAGTCTGGACACCTTTTATAATATAAGATATGACGAAGATTATTGTTGGTTTATTTTTTAGTAGATTTTGGTATTTTTTCACGAGATTAATTTTGTTCACTGTTTGCTCCTATTATTTGCACGATAAGTCAACTTTCGACGTTGTGACGGTCAAACCTTCTTTGTTAAGACAATGAAATATTATAGGTGTCTAGACAAATTTTTATTAAACACGGAGGGTTTAAAATTATTCTCCAGATCACGTTGATGGATGTGTACGAACAGCAAATATTAAGAATAATAACATAATACTGTAGTTTTTGTCTGTACATCAAAATTTTTAATGATTTTTAACAAGCTCCAACAGTGTATATACGCGTAAAATAAATATGTTAGGTACAAATAAAGAAAACATGATCAATGATAACCACCTATATTATATTATATGATATTGAAACAATAAATCATGTAGGTATTACTTTTTAAAATTTAACATTATAACACATTAATATTGCAATTTTTTAGATTGCTGTGTATTAACCCGTGAAATTTAATTTTTGTCCACAGAAATAACCAAAGTCCGGGCCAGCCTATTCGAAGTGAACGGCGTGAAGAAGGAACCATTGGTGCTGCCGGAACCAGACGGCGCGCCCGTTACCATTACCGAAAAAGTGTTCGTGCCGGTTAAGGACCATCCGGAGGTAAGATCGTGAGGCGTTTAATTTATTGTCGTTATTACGCATTATTATTGTTATTGTTGTTTTCCGGGGCGCGGACGCGGCATAATTTCACTGTAAACTATATACCGTTAAGAGTTTTAGACAGTAATAGCGAGGATGGACTTGATACTCTACACGGATATAATTTTTTCATCACGAAATTTTTCTACGTTAATGTTTAAAACAGTATTAAATATTAGTATAAATTCGGCTCCAGCGGTGGTGGTGCGGCTTAAACGACGACGCTGGTGTTGACGGCGCCGGTGGTGCTTCATGCCACCATGGCTAAAAATAGAGGAAACATCGTGTCGCCTTCACCGCCCACGCGCGCCATCTTACCGGTACATATGCAGTGCCAAGATCCTAACCCATATCGTGTGTCCTCCCCCGCTACCAGTCCATGGGCACTCGCCCAAACGACGGTCATTATAACAAAAATAAATTTGAAAATCTTACCGTAAACCAGGAAAAAACATGTGATCTGCGCTCTTTCCGCAGGACATTTTCTCGTCAAGGCGAATATATTCATATCCGTCATCGACGATTTTCCCGTACATTATACACCTATATACTACCTAACATCGTACAACACATCGTGGCGGGAAGGGTGTGGATAAATCGAACGATGACCACCAAACGTCCATGGGATAATGAAATCACCGGTACCTGGTTTCACATGCTATCATAATATTATTTAATATATTATTTCAACGTTTTATTATATTAAAAAATAATAATAATGCAAAGTAGGTTAAAGATTATTTTATCTTTTGTCCGATGTTTCGCTCAATAATGTGTGAGTTTATTGCATTCATTGTTCAAGGTGTTTACTTCCTCCCTCACTATCTGCTTCTTGTCGTTTTCCTAACGTAATAATCCACAGTTCACGTTTCAATATTTTTATTTCGCTCCTTCGTCGTCTTCGCCCCAGTACCTATGCGCTTGTGCTTGTTTTAAACTACATGTGACATCTGTACCAGATGTCTGTATGAAAAACGTCCCTTTTCTTCTGTAGACACTTCTATAAATACGAGTCAAATCGTGTCGTGTACATGTGTGGTTATTTACAACTCAGATGCATCCCTCGTCACCACCACCGTCGCCACCCTCTTAAAAACTGAATACCAGACGTTTACGTCCCGTTGCTTCGGGTTGCTGTTCTGGCAGCCCTGTTCAAAAACGAATTATTTTAAACAAAAACGTCCAAGTACGTTTCTATACCGAGAACGACAAGAAATAGTATACAAACCTAGTACCTACTCGCAAAATCCTCGTCGTGAGTCTTACCCACCGAATGACCTTTTTTATTGTTAGATGAAATAGTCATCGATTCCATAAGTAGGTATAGGTAGTCTTAAAATAACTTAAAATAACAATTCTGTTAATCTGAAGTTAAAATTGTCAATAATATGAAGGTAAATTACTGTTTTACTCAACAAAAATTACCATGTAGTTAAATCAAGTAAGTTAAGGAAAAATATTAACTTTTTGAATAAAAATAAAAAATAAAAATTTTATTCATCATTTTTAAATTGAAATGGACATTAACAGCTTTATTTTATTTATATTGTTATTATGATAAAAATAAACTGATATAATATATTATGTTAAATACATTTTTATCTGAAATTTGAATCAAATTAAAATTTAATACTGCAAATTTTGAAGTTACGGTATTTTTTAAGCTGGATAGTCCAACGTAAAGAATGACATATTAAGTTCAGCTGACTAAGTCGATTTTTTTCTCATGTCATCGTAATAATGAATCCCATAATGAATTGTTAAGAACGTATATAATTGTATTGTCAAATGTAAATTTATTTTTTAATTAATCGATAAAATTAAGAATTAACCACTAAAGGACGACCAAAAGTAAAAATTATTAGTTCGTGAAGTTGATAAGTTGTTTTTTAAATTTACCTGTACTGGTGGAATCGATGTGCCCCTTCGAAAACAATCTATTTCTTATAATATTATTATACCAACAGTTCATTGTGTAGGCAGTATGTGGGTAGGTAATGTGTCCAGTGGCGTAAATAATGATCAGTTTGTTTTGAGTGGCGAGTCAAAGATGGCCGCTCGGAGTGACTATGGCAATGATTAATCTGTAAAAAATAAGTCTCCTCACGACGAAAAGCGCGCACTCTTTGTGCCGGCAGCGGTGTTGACCTTTTTTTACTTGTTTGAATCTATTTTTAAGGCACTGTAAAATAATAATTCGGGGAAAACAACTTATTAATAAAATTAAAATTCATATTTTTCACGATTTTTAGCGTAAAATATAAATTGCCTTTTGTATTCTGTGTAGGTACTTTTTAAACTATTATGCGATTCGATATTTTTATTTATTAATTTATACACAATTACACTGTATGTTTTATTTATTATTACCGCATATGCTATTATTGATCTTGCTGATCCATTCACAATTTCTTGCAATAGGTTAAGTATTGCAATCAAATAATTTTTTTTATATGTCATTAAGCCATTTAGATACCTATGTGTTTTCTTTTATTGCATTCTTCGAGAAATTCAATTATTTCGAACACGTTTAATTTAAATTCTTTAAAGTACCTATACATTTTTTCTAGTATTATTAGTTTTTTTATTTATTATAACTATGACCAAGCTTTCAACAATTTTTTGTATGAATAATGCACAACTTGTGCTTGCGTTGCGTATATTATGATGTAATGGTAGAAAATATTGTACAGTTATATTGTCCAAGATATTTTTAATTTATTTCAGGGAATTGCGTCTTTCTGTTTTACTATTTAAAAAATAAAAAATAAATGTATTATTACTAGCATTCGTTTTAAACTTTATTTTTATAAAGTTTATCTTCATGACTTATCAATTGATAAATTTAAAAATATTGTCTGTTACATTTAATTAACTATTAAACTTACAAGGGATTCACTAATTTACAAAATTTTCCTAATAACATTACAAATGTTAGAATATTTTAGTACTTGAATATTTTAATAAATATAGATCGCAATTGCTATAAACCCAGTTGATAGTTAGCTGTATATATATATATATATAATATATCCTCACTAATCACTATATAATATCTTTGAAAATTGTAAATATATTTAATTGTGTTAGGAATTTGTTGTTAAATTAAAAATGTATATTAAAATGTATTTGAATTTTGTTGTACGCCATTTTTTCACCCACATCATTATTACTGTCGTGCCTTGTATAAGTATAGAATGGTAGAGTCGTAGAGAAGTGCAATTTACGTAATTCTGATTCTTTTATTTTCATACCTTTTCACCGGTTAAAATAATGACATCGACCGTCTTTTACGCTGATCAATTTATCATATGTATTTTCTCATATTATAAAGTGACAGGGAGGAAAACGGTGTTTAAATGTTACGCACTTATAGTAGAATGGGTTTGGCATGTCCTTGGTGCATGTGTTTATATAATAATATAATATTTGTAATACTCAACGGATTGAATGGGATGGTCCGAAAGACATGTCCGGTCGTGGATGCCCATTAATGGACAACAGTGGCGTATATATATTTTTCTAATTTTTATTTATTATTTTTGTTTTGTCTACTCTACAATTGCGACCTACGCGAGTTAGGTGTTATAGCGAATAGTTCTGAGACAGGGAGTGGGACAGGAGAAAAGGAACATATACCTATTACTAACATCAATATATTCAACGCGGGGTTGGAGATGTATGTATAAGACCGATTTGCATCTCGTCATCATCATCATTATTATAATTTTATTAAAAATCTAATGAACGATGTATGTATATCGCAGGCGTAATAATGGCATTTCCAAAATGAGTAATCCCACGCTATTAAATTTCCATATACTACCACCGTGTGTATATATTATTTTCGTCTTTTAAATCGTCGTCGTCGTCTACACACACACTGCTATATATATATATGCAATGTTAAAGATCATAAACGTGCCAGAGAAAACATGAGAGGACCATATGGTCGGGTTCTTTTTTAGGATCGTGACAACGCTGAATATGGCCAACAAGCAATGGCGCCCTCGCAGTTTTTGCTCCCGCCGCCATTGCCTCGTGTCCTTAATGTTTAATTTTTTTTTCTATCCAAAATCGTTTTTCCGTTTCATAGCAATTCTCCGTTCATTCGTAATAATAATAATAATAATAACAATAAAAATGAATGGTGACAAATGCATTTATGTGAAATTATTGTGTATCGTGTACATGCTATTTGCATATATTATTATTATTATTATTTTAGCATATGCTCGGCGAGAGTGCAAAGAAATAGAGTTTAGGAGAGAAAGAGAGAGATAGAGAGAGAGAGTGAGAGCTGGCTCGCCTATAAAGAGGGGGTTTTAATCCTTTTTTGGCGTTGGCACCGTCGTTATTCGGGTTTGGCCAAAAACGGTTCATTAGCAGAATTACTATATATTATTATGATGTGTGGTAGGTAGTTAGTCATTTTTTGTCGCCGCAAACCATTGTTGTGATTTGTGGTGGTGCCCATTATCATCGAGTTGTTATTGTATGTATATATATTACAATAATTAATAATAAAATTTACTTATTATGTATTTTATTTATCCTTAACCGGTGGTAAAATTAATTGTTGAGTTTTCTCGCGTGAATTACCATTTTTTTTCTGGCTTGTCACTTCAGGCCGTCGTGAACTCGTGAATTCCGCAGAACTCGGTGGGGGGGGGGTATACACAATCGTCACTTAGACGAATGTCTGACTATGATTGTATTTATTGTATAATTTTTGACTAAGTGCAAAATTTGATTTATTTTGAAATTCATATTTGTTTATCTATGAAATGTTAGTAATATAATAATTATATATATGGTTTATTAAATATTACTATAGTATTATAATTAGTAATACATATACATTATGTGAAAATAATCTCATTATCGCGGCGTATTTGTAACATGTCTTATTATTTTGATAATGTACAATAATGTTATAGCCATGTTATTCAGTCTATAAATTAGTGATTTTATGCATAATTATCTGCTTTCTATTATATTGAATCTGCCGAGGTCATCGTAGTATACCTAAATCTACTATATTATCATTTGGGCCCTACAATAACAATTTCGATGAACATTTCCATATTGTGATGCGTCATTAGTCATACTTAACTATAGGGCTGTTCTTTACATTTGCAATTATTATAGATAATGCATAATTGATAAATATAATAAGTATAATAACCAATGTACAACGGTATGGGTCACGGAGTTAGGTACAGTTTAACTTCATAAAATTATTACTTTTATATTTTTATCTAGTTTAAATATTATGTTGTAAAAATTATTAAATGTTTGTGGGTGACTGAAGTGAGTTCGGTGTGGATTAATCACTACAATGCCGTTGAAAGTTTTCTACGAAATAATTACGAAAAGAAATTGGAAATGAAATAATATGTAAAAAAAACTCGCGTTCGGACTTTAATGATAATTGGTAATTTTTTAATGCATATCCGTTCCATAAATGTTGTACTGAATAAAAAGTATCCATGTTTCTTGGGGAATTTCAATTATCTGCGTAACCATTGCCTAATACTGTGCAGAGTCTGCATTTCAGATGCTATAATTTGTACGGCTTAAATGTAGGTACATATTATGATATTTTAAACCGTTGTAATAACGTCGTAGTAGTAGTCGTAGTACCATAATAATATTGAGAGGACAAGGTGTAACCGCGGTTACGCATGTCTATACAGAGGAGTGCCATCCATAAAATAATAGTTAATGCACAAGCAGGCTTTGTAGGACTATTATTAATTATTATTGTCATCGTCCATTTCTTGATCCAGCGGCGTAACAAAGGGAAATAAAAATAGACGACGGCGACGACGACGAGTCCCATGCGATGTTTAAAACGTGAAATTGACGTTTCGGTAATTTTTTTAAACAATATTTTTACTATATTGTACCTAAATCATAATTATACCACGTCATCGCAGTATTTGTTGGTGTTAGGTCGCACTTATTGTCTTATTGGATTAGTGGAGGCTAGACTTTGTTGGAAAATAATTGGTTAGGTTGTAAAAATTCGAGAATTTTTTCTGAATTATAATATGTTATATAGTATATGACGTGTATATTTTATTTTTGGAATTTTAATGATTTAGGAATATTATGTTTTATTGGTTAAGTATTTACCTTGAAATGTATTTCATTTGAAAAGTATTCATTAGAAACATATGCGTTTGGCACTTTGGTGAAGTATTATTTTAGAATCGTATTTATAATTTAAACGTATATTGTTGGAATAATATTTGCTCAGAAACGTTTTTTATCGGAAAATAATTGGTTTGGAACCATGTACCGTAATCCAATAATATACATTTCCAATAAAATATTTTCCATTAAAATAATTTGCTCAGCAATATGATTTTCAAAAAATATTGTTCAATATATAATATAATATATTAGGTATATAATAATTCTAACAACACGTTTTTTCCAATAAAGTATTGTCCATAAAAATATACAAGTAGTTTTAATTTCCAATAATATGTGTTTCTCACAACTACGATTCCGAACTAATAACTTTTCAACTTTTTATGCACGCCAGTCGTGTACTACTATAGACTGTAGTAGTGGTAATTGCACTTAAAATTACCTTTTCAATTTTTATACACCAATTTAGTGTGCTCGGTTATGTTCCGGGTTGATTATCCAAGTATACTGTATTAGATAATTGCTATTAGTTATTTTTAAACTTAAAGATTTGAAAATAATATTTAGTAGAACTTAGTAACTTAAGTCACTTAAATTAAATAAAAACATATGATAATGAACATCTAGTTATTTGAAATATAATAAAAATGAATTACAATTTTAAAAGTATTTACTATTATCCATTTATCGTCATCGTGTTTACCTCACAATTCACGTTATAAATTATTATACAGTGCGTACGGATTTAGCTTAATATATCTTATAGATAGCTTACGAAAACGAAAACTTATTTCTTCTGTAAAGTTTCACTCAAATTCATACTCGTTAGTTAAGTACGCAGTATGTACAATGCACATAATGACTAATAGTGTAATGAAAACTCCAATAATTTTAAAGGATATTAGCTGTAAATCAGCCACTAAAATTTTAAATGCAAGAATATAATTTTTTATCGACTGTAAAATATAAGGCGCGCAATATTATTATACAGTAGTACAGTACATTCGGTCTGAAATACAAATTGTGTTTAGGCCCGCGTATTCACGTGACGTTTGAAATGTTCCAACCAATCTTCTAGTCGTATAATATCATTCATTTTATATTACTTTAGTCGTGGAATTATATTCTTATACGCTGGCCGTAAAAAGTAAACCTCACATGTTTAAAATGTCATTTGTATATTCGAGTCAATTAGTACATAATATTATAATAGTGACGAGTGGAAACCACTCGACTGTTTATATAATCGTAATATATACACCACAATTATTATTACTATATTATAATACTATGTTATGTGTATGGTGTGTGTCGAAAAGACGATATCCGATTCAAGTACCTACGTTGTTCGAAGAAATTAACGTACTCATGGCCCATGGGGCCTCATCGAGCCATAGTCGGCGACATAGTGTATATACTCAGGATGTTAACATCGTTTCAAATGTTATTATCTATCGATTTGTTACAATAAGTTTCTCGCTAGTATATTAATCAGTACTTCATATTAACTTTCGTAAATCGTAATCGACAATACATTTAATATATTAATGTATTAATATTAAATGTGGGGAATGGGAATCTCGGTTTATTTGAATAGTGTTGGTGATAATTTTATTTCGAAATATAAATTGTGTCACGAAAAAAAAAAAATAAATTGAAAATTATGCCTAGATATTTGCTAACATTGCTATGATTTTACTAGCTCACTTAAAATATATATCTGATACGACAATCGTTACAATCAATACGTTATTATTATTTTTATATGTTCGTTTTCTGTGTCATTTTTAAATGTTTCCAAATTATCAAATGCGATTTTAACAATAGATTTTTATTATTTTTTTTTAGTTCAACTTTGTCGGAAGAATATTGGGCCCACGAGGTATGACAGCAAAACAATTGGAATTGGAAACCGGATGCAAGATTATGGTTCGAGGAAAGGGTTCAATGCGTGATAAGAAAAAGGTATGTACGAAAATTAAGTGTTAATTTTATATTGATTTTTCTTGTCTAACACTATGAATAAATATCATTTATTTGCTAACACCATTATCGGGAGTTTTTCATACAGAATCGTAAGTAAATACGAATTGTATAGTTTCGAGTGTTATAACAATTAATTATTAATATATATGTTTCAAGGAGGAACAAAATAGAGGTAAACCCAACTGGGAACATTTGAGCGAAGAACTTCATGTTTTGATATCTGTTGAAGACACTGAAAACCGGGCTAAGCTCAAGTTGAAAAGAGCAATTGACGAAGTGAAAAGGCTTCTTGTGCCAGTTAGTTGAAATTATTTTTACAAATCTTTTTGGTTTTCAATTAAATTCAAGTATATTAAAGTCCTAATATTATTACTTTTTAGGCTGATGGAGAAGATGAATTGAAGAAACGCCAACTAATGGAACTTGCTATTATTAACGGTACATACAGGGACTCAAACGCTAAAGCTTTAGCAGCAGCAGGTAAATTAATATTCACTATACCAATAATATTATAATTTATTTAGTATTTTAATTACAATATTTAACAATTAATATTCTAGCTTGCGATGAGGAATGGCGTAGGATGGCTGTTGCAGCAGCTGCTGAGACACAGCGACTTTTGTCACCACATGGTATGGGTGGCCTAGCCACAACTTTGCGACCACAAACCGCCACACCATTAACTGCGCCACTTATATTATCGCCACGTATCCCGACTGCCATTACTACCAGTGGTGGAAATCCTGGTGCTCCTCAGCTATTGTCTCCAGCTGAACATCATCATCATGCTGCAGCAGCAGCAGCTGCAGCTGGTCTTATATATACACCATATGCTGATTATGCCAACTATGCATTAGCTGGATCACCATTGATCACAGAATACACTCCTGCCGATCACTCGGGTGCGTTGTTGTTTGTTTGTTAAAAAAAAAAAGATTTATATAAATATATATATAATATATATTTATATGGTGTATATGATTGAATGCGCTTGGGAGACTGAGAAATCATTATTCAGGATGAAAATATTTAAAACTACAATTAAAATCGCCCCTGTTCAAAATCACTAAACAATTATTAGTTTTTAATAAGACTGAAGAAAAACACATATGAACCTAATCAGTATTTTTACTTTTCAAAGCAAACTGTTCTTGAGATATTTTTTAAATTTTAATTTATTTTTATTATTATATTAAAAGAATGTTCGGCCAGATACATGCTAATGGTTCCAGAACTACAAGGGCTCACCTACCGTCACTGGCCAAATCAACGTTAGTACCATCCTTAGTATTTGGCCATCCAACCCTTCTTTTTTTATGTTTGTGAGGTGCTATCTTATTTATTATTTATGTATAATTTTAGGAATTAATTTTATTTCAATATTCCTTATTATTATTTTTTTATTATTATAAATATTATTTTTATTATTTATATAATTATTATTTATCTTGTTTATTTTATTATGATTATGATTATGATTATTATTTTTTTTTTTTTTGATTCCTTAATTTTTTGCGCGCTTTTAATCTATTTTATTACTCAAAGCTTTTATTTTTATAGTAATTATTTATAGATTTTATTTTAGTTATATATACATATATATCCCTTCTTTATCTCTGTTTCTTTCGCGTTTAGTTAGTTCAAATATTAGTCTAACTCAACTAAAATATTATTTTAAAAAACTAGGTGTGTACTAATGAATTTAATACGGTAATCAAACATTTTTCCTAATAATACTCCTCAAGTACTTCCTATTGAAAAAATATAATATTTAGAATTTGTATTCTAACTGGTAAAACAATTTTAATAAATAATAACAATTAAACAAATCCTTATTATTTTTAATATTTTTCATAGTTTTGAAATTAGTGAATTTAAAAGTATCTTTTATATCTTCTTAGTCAATATTTTCAACTAACCGGGACAAATATTTAAATAATTTTTAGAAATATGTAAACCAAGGTGTGACTCTAACATTAATAGTTAATACTAAAGTTTTAACAAATATAAAACAAAATATTAAAAACATTAGGACCCGAATTAACAAAATACTTGAGGGACCAAGAAGAACCACCAAACAGGTTTTTTACTCATAAGAAGAATATATACTTCTGACACCTAAAGTTCCTTAATTTGATAAGAATGAAATACCATGACAAACACTTTTAATATTTTAATTATGTTTATATTATATTATATTATAATATTGTTATAAAAAAAATACTCAGGCTGATTATATAATTAATGTAATGTATATTTTTTTTGTGATTGTTTAGTACACATCTATGTTTAGAATTTGTTATACATATATGCTATATATATAATTATATATATATATATATATATTTTAAATTATAATTACTTTTATTTTTGTACAAGTTGTAGGGGGTCGACGTTTTAAAATGGAACCTGGCTCTCTAACGGTGTTTTTATGAATGCATTACTAAAATTAATTTTCAATAAATAAATAGAAATAATATGTTTATAGCAGGTGCAGCAGCCGCGGTTGCGGCGGCGGCTCAGGTCGCAAAACAAAGAAGGCATTTGACTCAGATCAGGGATCATCCGTATCAGAGGGTTGGCACTTCGATTGTCAATTAAAAAAAAAAAAAAACCAAAATTAAAAAAAAAGTTCTTTGAATCTGAAAGGTCAGTTGCTATTCGTTTTTAATTTAGGGTTAGACAATCATAGTTTATAGGATATAATCTGGCGCGATTATCAAATTTCAAAGACTCCAAATTTTTTACATCAATTTCAATGACCCCCATGCGTAATTATTTTTATTTATGCTTCTTTTTTTTTCTAGACCTTTTTTTCGGTTGTGATATTTTTATTTATTTTTTCTCATCATTTATTTGTGTTTATGTAGGTATACTATTATTTTTATATACCTACATATAATATATTAAATAAATATCTATATATTCATTTTTAGTTAATTTATATATATTTTTATTTTACTATTTTTTTTTTTTTTTTTTTTTGCTTGTTATGGCAGTATTATGTAGGTGTAGGAGCTACATATATATTAATTTGTAGTTGTAACATTTTTAAGTATATATTTCACGTATTGTGTTCTAATATTGTATTTAACAGCAAAACCGAAGATTGGTGAAGGTAGACTATCAAAATTATCTACGATTACTACGAAACATCCCTTATTTTGCACTATAATATTTAAATTTAATGCATATAATATATAAACAACGGAATGAAAAAAAACTTACATTACTGATTAAATAATAAAAATAATAATCACATGAAAGTTTTTTTTTTGTATTACTCATATGTATTTTACGTTATAACGCTTTTCATTCATATGGTAGTAAAATATTGTACTAATAACTATTGAAATACACTTGACAGAACACTTATGTTTGTCACCGGCGTACTTATACTAATACAATAATAGAACATAATACTTTTAGCTGCTATTTTTTTTTTTTTTGAAATATTTCATTACTAACATGTTTTTTTATTTATTTTTTATTTAACCTCAAAAAAAGGCTTGCGGAGATCTAACATACTGGACCTTTATTTTAACACCACACAATGCAGCCTGCGGCCGAAGTGCGACGATTGCCAGACGGAACTATTATTAACAACTAAACAATATCATTCTGCGCACATATATATACACTTAAAAAAAACGCAATGTTGCACTTGAAATTATTCGTCTAACCAATTATCTGTCTGTCTAATCATTTTCGTATAATAATATTTGTTTTATTTATATTATTATAGTGTATTATGTTGTTTCGTAATATTACAATTTAAAGACTAGATAGATTTATTTTGTTGAGTCCCTTGATGCCTTTAAAAACATAATAATATGTATCGATATATTTGTTTATTTTGGTATTAATGTCGACAATCGTTATATGCTTGTCGTCACTAGTCTTAGTATTTTTGTTTGTTTATTTCCTGAACACTGAACCACCACAATGGTCTAATAACACAAAGTATACGACAATTAAAAATATTAAAGAATATTGAACAAACTTTTTTTACAACTCTACTTATCAAATTTGCTTAGTTTAAACAAGAATATAAAATAAGAAAATTAAAAAAAAAAAAAAATATAAATATTTTTTTTTATGTTGTTATTATTTATAAGAACTATTTTATATATAGTGTGCAATAAAATGTTAATTTTTTTTTTTAGAAAAGTTTTTCGATATTATTATGTAGAGAAAATTTTCAGTATTAAATACATTTAAAATATAATATCTTAAATAATACCATATGCCAGGTGCCAAAATCGACCCATGCCAGTTCATTCTACATTTTTTTTTTTTTTTTTTGTTATAGAATTATGTTAAATAAATATAGAATATAATACTCACAATAATTTATTTATTAGTGAGATATATTTAAAATTATATATTATATGAATATATATATTTATACGTAATGAAAAAATTATTATATATTTATATATATATATATATAATTAAGTTTTTATAATATTTTTGTAAGTACTTAAGAGCCTAAATAATTTAGACAATCTCTCGAATAGGCTAAATATATATATATATCATATACATACATTATTATATTACTTTATTTTATTTTGTTGTTTACGAATCTCAACGTTAAAATAGTCGTGTTTTTGTTTTTTCTTGTTATTTTAGACGTTTGTAGTTAATATATAAAATAATTATAAATATACAATATATAAATGTATATTTTAGATTTTAGAAAGAAAAATTTTTGTTTGTAGATGAGCACTTTACTGCCTCCCAAAACAATAAATAACTGTTTGATGTATTTCAGGCTCATGTGCCATAGGGTAAAATTTTTTTTTCTTCTCTTTAAACGTATTAAGGTTTAACATTATAAATTTTAATTTATTGCAATCTATAAAACATTGTTTATATTATATAAACTATATTTATATAATATATTGTATTAATATTATACGCTTGACAATATGAATTTTATTTTTATTTATAAATATATGTGTATATGTTTTATAGAAATATATATATACCATAGGAGTTTCTATTTTAATCAAATTTATCAATGTTGCATGTAAGGTTTTTCAGATTTTTATGAAATTTATTTTGTAAATGAAAATGTTTTATCAAATGATATAAATAATAAAAAAAAGCATGTAGAACAGTTTTTTTTTTTAATTATTTTTTTTTTATTACCCATTTCTTCCTTTCATCACCATGCCGCTATGTTGGGAAACTCGTATAATAAAATATACTTTTTGTTTACACTGCTAAATCCACATGAAGTTGCTAATGAATAGCACAGCGAGGTTTAGAACAAGTCATAAAAATATATTGGCTCGTGTTGTACAATACACGTAATATATCAATATATATGTTTTATGTTTAATTGTATTTCACTCTACGTCGCAGTAACTCAACAATTGTCTTTTTTTCTTTAATTACTAGCCATGATGTACGCCACTGTATAATGCGTATGATTTTTTATGCTAATCCAATATATGTGAAAGAAAATAATAAAATATATTGTTGTGGTCACATGGTAACCATGATTGACCAAAATAGTAATGAATATGTGACCATTTTATACACAATGTGATGATATTTTGGTGTAAAACATTAATACTAAATTTGCTATTATCAATTTCATAACTATGACTTAAGTAGGATGTTTTATTAGAATCTGAGCGGAGTAATGAATGTATTGATATTACAGTGTTTGTGTGTTTTTATTTTTGTGTCTGTGTACACGAGAACATGTCGAAATAATGCTTCAATTTCAAACTTTGGGGGTGGTTTCCGATAGCAAAATGAATCTAGTTAGTGCATTGAGCAGGTCATTTTTTGAATTTCACAATAGTTTTCAAAAGCGCCGGGAAAAACCAAAAAAAAAATTAAGGAAAAACGGGAATTTTTAGGCAAAACTTTTAAAAAGCTTTTGGCTTTTATATGTTTGTTCCAGGTTAATCTTTGGTCAAGAATTAAACCTAAATATTTTACAGCATTGAGTGGTGGGATAGGTATGTTTTTGATTGAAACATTTGGACAGTGATCGTGTATAAGGGTAAAAGTTGTATGGACTGATTTGCCGTGATTTACTTTTACGCACCATTTTTCTTACCGTTAGGATTTTAAATTTAAATGAGACTGTAAGATAGCAGAAGCTATAATTGGATCGTTATGAACTGAAAAGATTACTTTATCATCTGCATAGTCGGAAATCGTGGTGTTCAGATTTGTGGGCTTATCAGAAGCATATATGTTAAATAGTAATGGTGAGAGGATAGCTCCTTGTGGAACACCGGCGGTAATTGGAGCTATATCTGACGTAGATGATCCGCAGCGTATTTGAAAGTGCCGATCTGTAAAGTAGGACTCAATTAAAAGAAAGAGCGGCGAGGGTAAAAATTGTCGAAGTTTATAGAGTAGGCCCTCGTACCATACTCGATCAAAGGCCTGAGTTATGTCTAAGAAAAGGGCTGTGCAGTAACATTTTTTTCGAGAGATGTACTAATAGCATCAACTACTCTATGAGCTTGATGTATTGTACTGTATTTAGCTCTGAAACTGAATTGTAAAGACGGGAGTATATTGGTTGCAAATATATATGGAGTTAAACGTTTAAGAATAAGTCTTTCACAGATTTTCGAAAGGTAGGGTAAAAGACTAATTGGTCTGTACGAGGTAGGGATATCAAGTGGTTTTTCTGGCTTGGCGAACATAATTATTTGTGAAAATTTCCAGGTTAGTGGAAAATATGAAAGCCTTATAATTGTGTTATATATGTAGGTTAGGAGAACTATGGCCTTTTTTGGCAGCCATCTAGCGACTTCAGCTGTTATCAAATCGAAGCCTGGAGATTTTTTTCGAGAGTACTTAATTATCATGATTTTAACTTCATTTGGTGTAAAGTATTTTATAGGTCGAGTATATGGTAATGAGGAGTTAAGATATATTTTAACATTTTCTATATGTTGTGGGTTTAGGATGTCATTGTGTGGTTGAAAGGTTTCAGAAAGATGAGATTGAAATACCATAGCTTTTTCGTCATTTGTGATAGCTAAGGTATTATAAAAATTTTTTAGTAGGCACGAAGGAGGTTTATATTTTAGCAAACGCTTGGTTTCTTTCCAAAGACTACCATCTGTAGTAGACAGAGATTGTAATTTGTGTTCAAACACATTTGTTTTATATTTCGCTAGAACCTTTTTCAGTGAATTGGCTAGCTTATTATATGCTGATTTGTGTGATGGAAGCCGGGAGGATTGATATCGTGCCCTGGCTCTGTGTTTTTCAACTATTAAGCTTCGAATTTGTTCAGGGACTAGGTAGGAATAAATTCAAATATGCGTTATGAGGTTTGATATATTTAGTAGCTGCCCAAGCAGCTGACTGTATGAGTGTGATTAAATTATTTATCGCTTCGTCTACGTCAAGTTTAGATTTTAGTTTTATTTTGAGATTTACTTGTTCGTTTACTAAATTTTGAAATTGAAAACGATTAGTTGATGGATAAAATAATTTATGTGATTCAGTTCGAATTAGTGGGGTGGCAGAGATACTAAGTAATTCTGAGGAGTGATCTGAATTTAAATCTAATATATTATTAACAGAACAATGTAAATTGCTTGGAATGTTTGCAACAAAGATATCTAAAATATCAGGTTTCTTTCTAATGGATGAAGGCCAGTAAGTGGGTTTAGGTGGAGAGAGTATATTAAAATTATTTATATTGATAAAATTTTGCAAAACGATACCACGAGGGTTGTTCGGGCGACAGCCCCAAGCATGATGCTTAGCATTAAAGTCCCCTCCTATAATAAAATTATTTTTAATTATATTAAAAAAGTCAGTAAAGATAATATTCGTAATATTGTGTCGGGGAGGGGAATAAAAAGCTCCTATGGTGATTGGGATGCTATTCAGTTTAATCAAAATCATGCAAGACTGTATATGATGATGACAGTAGTTGGAAAGTGGCTGAAAGTGAATACTAGATTTAATAAAAATCGCTACACCGCCGTGTGCAGTGTTGTCCGGATGGTTAACGTTTAGTAAAATGTACCCAGGTACCTATATGAAAATTTAAATGTTTAGTACAATGCGTTTCGGTAATTAACGCGATGTCTATTCGTCTGTGATATAATATATATTGTAGCTCGTTAGTATGGTTTTTGAGACCGTTTGCATTAAATTGTAGAATTAAAAGCGATTTGTTGGTGGCTAAATTATTCATTTTTTTAAAAATCTAATAAGCTGGAAATAACTTTAGTAAGTAATTCAATTAACGGGTTAATTAAGAGTTTAAATTCGTTTAAGAAAATTGACATTTGTGTATTATTATCTAAAGTATTTTGAGGGGAAGGTTGATTTCGAGTGGCTTGAGCATATGTTTGAGAATAAGTTTGGTAATTAAAATTATTGGGTAGTGTGTTAATAACTGATGGGTGGCTCTCTTTTACATCATTAGACTTAAACTTAAGATACATTGTGGTTATTTGAAATTGGTTTCTTACGAGACTGAAGATCTTTATACGTTGAAAATCCCTTATAATTCGCCGGATGGTTGCCAGAGCAAAGGGCACATCTCATAGGATCTTGACGTGAATTTGGACAGTCAGATGAATGGTGATTGTTTCCGCAGCGAGGCATATGTCTGCAGTAGAATTTTGTATGGCCGTAAGCTTGGCAATTATGACATTGATTAATTGACATTGATCTTTGGCTGGTGAGGCTCTTCAATTTTATTTTTTGTATGTAATAACGATTCAAGTTTATATATACCTTGTGAAAAGTCTGTGGGTTCGAGGTCGAGAAAGAAGAGTGGAAAGGGGTGTTTATTGAGTCGATGAATTATTTGGGTAACTTGCTTTACTTCAAATAATCGTACTTCCAGTTTGCTTTTAATTAAGGCTGTCGGAGTAGAAGGATGTAGATTACGCAAAACTACGCGGGTTGGTTTATCTTCATTTAATTGGAAGGTATGGAACTCGGCTTTTTCTTCTCTTAGAAAATGCACTATAGTCTATAGTTCTATAAGAATCTGGAAAATCTTCGATTCCTTTAATAAATATTGGAGGCGGTGGTTTGATTGTAAGATGATCTGAAGCCGAAGTAGTGGATTGTGGTTCATCCGTGGTGATATTTACATTGGTTGTTTCATTTGGTCTAAGTACTATTAAGTACGATTAATGTATAGTAATATATTTATTAAGCAGTAATTTAAGAATAGAAATGTAAAATCTTAGTAAAATGATGTTAAATATAATGTTGATAGGTTAAATATTTATTATTTGCTCTTTTGGGCTCGTGTTCTATGTATATTGTATACACATCAGCATTCGCTGAGGAAGGTAGTTCACGGTCCCTCGAGGACTTATCAAATGTGTATGTATTGTACCTATATGGTTTTATTTTACTCAATAAACGATGTTGCATGGGGGTTGTGCAATGTGAAAATAGTTCGACCCCCATGCAGTGATTTACAAGGAAAAAAATATTTATTAAAAAAATTACATGATTATATTACATTATTCATAATATTATCATACTAAATTACTAAAAATAATCTTGATACTTAAATTAACTATCAGTGGAATTTGATTCTCTTTATAGATGAATGACTGCCAGCATTTTAACTTAATATTTTACTATTATCAATATTGCAAAGTTCTCAAACGTCATAGTGCCACTTGTGACTTTCACGAATAATGAAACTCCTAGTATGATCGTTTTATACAGATCGTCTTTTATTGTTTTAAAATTAATAGGTTGAAGCTTTCCACACAGCATAATTTGGTATAACAACTTTTTGGTTAAAATGTTTGAGGTGGATGTAAACTAACATCAGTGTCTAGTGATGTGTTACTTTTTTCAATGAATAAGATTTTTTTAATAATATTCAGTTACAATAAAAATATTTTATAATCTAAATTTAACATCAGTTTCTATTTTTCTAAGACAATGATTATAGTTTTTTTTCACAACCACATTTATAATAAAAAAAATGTAGTATAAAATGCATTCAAACATTTAATTAAATTGTATGCGAAAAAATATATAAAAGTTAATAGTAACTCTACTTTCATCACAAGCTTTTGCTTATAGAAAGTAAATAACTCATGGACCATGGTATATGAGAATTAAAAAAAAAAAAAATTAAAAAATATAACACAGCCTAACGAATTTATTAAAAAAAAATTTTTAGTTTAAATTAATACTTTTAAAAGTAATTTTGTATTTAATTCACATTTATTTTGAAGTACAATACAATATATGCAAAATAAAGAAAACAAATACATAATGTACAAAAAAAAAAATATTATATATATATATATACAATGTAACAATGTATTGTAAAGAAATAGGAAACTAACTATAGATTTATTGTTGATGTAGACTTTCAATCATTAATCTTATTATCATAATTGATTACCTAATTATGAAATAGTCAATTTTTTTGAAGGAATGAACAGAAATACAGTTGTAATCAATGTTGTAACAAAACCATGTTTACATTAGCGGTTCTCATGATATTTTTCAATTTGACTTCGATTAAAGTTACTGTGACAAACATTGCATTTAATATTTTCAGTATTTAAGCAATTCCTACATTGCAGATGTTTACAAGGTAAATAATACAAATTACAGTTTTCGTTGCATGTACTACATTGTACTTTGGATTTTTTAGTCTGTCGTTCTGTGTAAAAACTAAAGCTACGTTTACCCACTGCACGTGGTATACATTTTACATTGTCATCATCTGCGTGTTTTATTAAAAATGAATCAATTCGTCCTTTCAATTCAGGCACAGGCATCGGTTTAAGTTTATCTGTAAATGGTATTCCGGTGAAAGGGTCACAAGGTGTACGTCCATACATGGTATCATGCTCAATGCATTTTTCTATAGTTGAGCTGTCGACATATTTTCCACAAGGTAGAACCATAGGACACGTCATTACTTCATAAGTGATTGAATCTAAAAAGTCATCACACATAATGAAAGTGTCAGAATCTTTTTCTGTAGCCAGTTGTGTGTTGTTAATTTGTTTTTGTATTTGTTTTGGTATTTTACTCTCTTCCCAACTACGAGTTATGGATTGATACATTTCTTTTGGTACACTACATGAAACCTTTCCCCAAATTTCTAACTTACCTATTGCCGGTATAGAATTTTCTGTTTTAAAAATACCTACAGATAACTTTTCAGCAGATCTGATATTTCTACTAGCCGATATATTAAAACAGCATTTGTCATAATTGTTCCCAAAGATAGATAAATCTGTATTATTGTCATGAAATACTATCATCTCTTTATTAGTTATCATAGAGCAGATCTTTTGTGTATTGTTACTGCGTCCAGCCCATATCTGAAATCCCGAGGACTTTTGACCACCCACTCTTGTACCAATCACCACATACTTAATGTCAAACGCGAACGGGAAACTGAAAGTCAAACTCACAGGTGGTCGAATGAAAGTCTCGCATAGAAATCCTCTTTTTCGTAATCCCGCATCTGGTGAAATGAGATTCTCTACAGAATAGTCTTCTCGAGATATACAACTCCCATCCAACTGTATATTTGCATTGAAAATCGGATCACATGCGTTAATTAACTGCAAATCAATAATCCTATAGTAAATATTCATAATAATACTAAATTTTAATGTCATTAATCACTCACCATTTTGGTTTATTTTTGAAAGTCTCTAAACATCTATGAGACTGAGATCTATTGCTGGATTACTGCATGAAAAATCGATTGCGTGAGTTAAATTTAAAATACAACATTTTGTACTTTAATTTATTGAAATAGGTATTTTGATTTTTCATGTTTTAAACGAGTTCATTCATCTTCGATCGTGTATCCTATTCGACATTGAATATATTTTATTATTTTTTTGAACCATTAACTATATAGCCTACTCACATAATAATAATATAGTCTGTTTGTTTTTTAATTTGTTATCACTTATCATTATTGTTAGTGTGTATTTTTTTACAAACTATAGATAGCATTGATAGTAATAACTTTAATATAGTTAGTAGTTGATCTAAATTCCAGACTTCTAATTTATTTTAAGAAGATCAATATATTTTCTATATGTTTATTTTTTAAAATCTTTAATGTACTTTTTTTATTTTGGGAATACCTAAAATATTTTACATTTTATTGTCCTGCTAGGATTAGGTATATAATCAAGTGCATAATTTGCCACGATTTCGTTTAGTATTTTTCATTTTTAAAGTACTTCTTAGTAGTTAGTGAATAGTCAGTTGTAACCTATAACCATTTAACATTTATCTAGTAGACTGGAACCATTAACTTTGTAGTCAAAATATATTGTATACACTATGTCCCCACCAACTATAAGGTCATCCCAAGGAAATACAGCCAGTCAAGCACAAGGGCCTCAATATGCTAAAGTATTTGTTCAACGAGACTATTCGGATGGCACAACTGTAAAATTTATGACGAGTTTTCCACAAGGACTTGAAAACAAGGTAAACATTTTATTGGTTGCTTGATTTTATAAAACTATTGACTGTATGATTATTGTTTGATTGTAGATCGAGCGATCAGTTTTTGAATATACAATCAATCAATTAAATACATATTTTGCCGAAGCTGAAAAAGCGTCATGTAAGACTTACTGTGAAGGCTGTTTTGCGTGCTTCACCGTGTATACAATGTTTTTGTGTGCAGATACACATTATGAAAAAGTAAATAAATAATAATTCATTTTACACATAGGTACTTTAAAAACAATATTAAATTGTGTTTAAACAAATTTTTAGTGTTTACGCAAAGTTGGGAAATTTATAGTTGAACAGAATGAAATGGTCTATTTACCAAGAGGTTTGCTGCTTACCAATCCTGCTGAACGAGGGTTAAGAATTGTATCCTTTAAAATGTTTTTTTTTTTATTATTATTTAAGTTATATATTATTATGCAACTGTTAATTAATAACTAATATTTACTCTACTGAACTCCCTAAAAGTATAATTTATGATTTTTTATCATTTAATCTTTGTCAAATAGTGACGTAACTATTTTTTAATATTTTATTTGACTCATAAATTATCAGGATGTTGATGGTAGTGTGATTTTTCTTCTTTATATAGTATAGATGTATACTTTATAAAAATAGTTCAATGGCGTAATTTAAATTTTATTGCCAAAATTTAAGCAGTCTAATTTTTTTTCATCTTAGTAAATTGTAAATATACATTACACTTACATAACACATCTATTTTTTAAATTTAAATAGACAGTGATGACCGATGTTCACTGATGACAACAGGGTATAAGATATTAGTTGGAAATATACAAGCTTGGTTGCTGTCTAGACTCGAGGTGTATTTCTCATGGGCCTGAGTATGTTTAGTGTTGAAGCCTGTAGGGTTACATTTTTAAAATATTAATGAATTAAAAAAATTAGAAAGTATTATGCATTATGGTTTTTAAACAATAACTATTATATTTTGGGCGTTTAGCATGTTTGTAAATTTTATGACATTCTAAAAGGACATAGAAAAAAATGGGTGTTTGTGCCAAGTTTACTCTGTCATTCTTAAAAGAATCCTTTGAAATGACTGAATAGTTTAGTATACAATTTTTTGAAACTCATGAGAGATTCCCAACTAGGGTGCTGCTAACTTTATTTAGGGTTTTGCGAAATTATTTGAAATCATTTTTTAAAAAAAACGATTTCATGAAAAATTTAGCAGTATGAGTTAAAAGTAAGTAGTTAAAACATACTATATTATAATATCTATCGTTTTGTATAATTTGTGAAATATTGCAATGTTCAATGTATTTAAATGTTTCCACTTGTTTCCCATTTAATTACTATCTACTTATGCACTACTAAATAAAACCGATGTGGTCTTTAGGGAGCTTTCGGATTTTTAGAAAATGACTAAAGGTATCTTCAGTCAAAAAAGGTAGGAAACCTCTGATATATAGGATAGTAGAACATTTATTAAATGTTCTAAAAGTCTAGTTTTCTATATTTTATTTTTTGGTTATTATGTCATATAAAAAATGTAATCTACCTTAACTTTTTTTATTAGATTGAAATAACTATGCTAGATCAACCTATAGTGGCCAGAACATGACTCACATTATCCGTTTCGACGGAAGAATTCTTCATGTGAAAATATTTGTTGAGTGTAATACAACTACTATTACAATTGACATCATACAAACGAAATGTCAATCTTTCAATGGTTTTTCATTAAAATACTTTGAATCATGCATTCTTATGGTCTATGGAAGAAAACTATTGTTATGTTAGTATTAGTTTTTTTTTTTTTTTGTTGTGTGGTTTTGTTTGACTTAACATACCTAATTTTGCATTTACTTAACTTATAATTTTTATTATTTAAAAACCTTATTTTCAAACAATAAAAAGTTGATCAAAATAAATATGTTTTTATCACCAAATAGTTTTTATTTATAATTAACCTATAATTAAATTTGTATGTACAAACTAAAGCGAGTCGATAAGTTGTAACAAAATATTTAATTAAATTATTGTTTAAAATTAATTGAGTATCCACCAGTATTTGGATCTTGGTTAACTTGGAAGTTTTGGGTAGATAAACCGAATGGTTTTAGTACCATATTGCCCAAATCTTTAAGTTTGGCCATCATTTCAGTTTTTAATTTTTCATTACGCTCATTCACTTTTTCTTGTAATACCTAAATATACATATAAAAAGATTAATTAAAACATAAATAATGAATAATTATTACTTACTCTAGCATCGTATGCCACTTCACCATAACGTGGGTCAATTTCAAGGACTTTTTTTAGATCATCTAATGCTTCATCGAGCTTGTCATTGCGTTCAAATAGTTTAGAACGTCTAGTATATGCTCTTAAATAATCAGGATCTAACTCAATCGCATGAGTACAATCTTGAATAGCACTCTCTATATTCTGTAGATAAAATAAATAATATCATGTATTAAATGTGAGTACCAACAAAAGAATATGTGATAACATACAATGTCAGATTTAGCTGCAGCTCGATTTGCAAAAAGTATAGCTCTGTAATTGGGAAAAATTAATGGACAAGTACGCAATGCATCCGTGTATATTTTACAAGCTTCTTTGAGCTCTTGATTTTTAAACTTAATGTTACCTTCATTTTTTAATTTAAGAGCTTCTTGCAATAATTCCTAAAATCATGAATATCTATGAGTATTATACCATGCAATAAGTGGTATACAAGTTTAATAGTATAAAATTATATAGTATGAATATACTAATAATCTATAGTACTATTATATTAAATAATAGTATATGTTAATTCTTATACCAACCCGTAGTGTTTCTTCTGGTAAGTTATCATCTCTTGCTTTTAGTATTGTCTCATCAATATAGTCTTCATCTTTAACTTCATTTTCTTCATTTACATTAGCTTCAGATTCCAAATCTGAATCATCGTGATGAGATGCATCATCGCCAGAGTTATCAGTTTTAATGGCTGAACTCTCTAAGTCTTTAGTGAGTTCTTCTATGATTTTTTCATTGGAGGGAATTTCACTTTTACTATCAGAAGACATCAGTCCTAATTTCTAAAAAATGTTTGTACATTCAAAAACACTTCAAACATAAATGAAATAATATCAATACTTGATTAGTATTTTTTAGTCCTTACCTAGTGTTGGCGTTTTAATAAAATGCAGTAGGTATAAATAATTTGTTTTGTTAAATGTTAATTGTTATTAACTCGATACACGTATTTGCTTAAACTCAATGATATTGATCTAGATAAACGTATTAAAATATTATAAATATAATAACGTTAATAATAGATGATGAAAATTAACTATGTATAAAGTACAGATTACAGAATAATATCTTAAGTTCATATTGTTCATGTAATCATAACTTACTGATTTGTGATTGTAATTTTATAATGATAACAGTGATAACACTGATAAAAAATAAGATCATAACCATG
>VUJU01003022.1:0-30271 GCA_009835225.1 Aphis craccivora | reverse complement strand
CAGTGGCGGATCTAACAGTCGTTTAGTCGGCAAATTCCGATGGGGCCCCTAGCTATATTTAAGTATGAGGCCCTGTAAATTTTTGGAATACCTAAAGATTATTTTTTGTTTTTAATTATCAAAAAATGTAAATAAATTAATACAGTTTGTATCTAAAAAAATTACAATAAGTAAATAGGAGAACAAATTAATATGACAGACAAGAAGACGGTGAGTAAGGAAGCTAAACATAAAGATATAAGTGCCTTGGAATTTAGTAACAATTTGGGGGCTAAAAAATATGTTATTATGAGAGTCTATTTTTATCAGACACATGAAAATTTTACACATATTCGGAGGAGCTTATTATGGTTTTAACTTTTAAGACCCCTGCCCCTAGCCCTCCTAGTGTGTCAATGAATAAAGGTTAACATTTAGCAGTTATAGCCCCCTAGATCGGGGCCCCTTGTATCAGTTTGCTGACCAATATTTTACACTTAAATCCGCCACTGATTCTATATTATATAGCATTTAAACCGACGATATAATGTTTTTAATAATTATAAGAATGTATATATATTATATTATTACATAGTTTTTATGTCGTATAAATAATATTATATGCAGTCATTCAGTGCGTATACCACGCTTACTATATAAATGACAAAACTATTATCTCTATTACACGCTGTTTGTAAAAAAAAAAATACACTTCCATCGCGCCTTACGATAAAATCCTCACTTAGATGTGTGGGTACTTCAGAATTATAGACTTGAGCGTCTTCGCGAGTGCAACGTTGCGTAAAAAGTCTAACTTTTAACGACTAAATAGGTACCTGCTGCAGGTGGTTGAGGATTTCTGAGATTTGGATGTATACGAAGAATAAAATGTGAGTATAATTATATCGGTTTTTCTTTTTCTTTTTTTTTGTTATTGTTTTCTTTTGTCTTCAAATTGTTTTCCGATAATCAGGTTTAACTTGCTTAGTACCTTTATTACGAGCATACTGAAGACAAGCCAAAGTCGCGTCCCAGATCACTGCAATTCACAAGTTTTGTTCAGGTACATTTACATTTGTTATTTGCATTGCACAGTAATACCGATGTAAGTCGAAAACCGATTTGAATATTTTATGTCATTGTCATGGAGTTGGTTGTCAAACAACAAACTTGAATGTTTTGTTGTTTAATATTTTCAACAATGAATAAATACAAAAAACTTTATTACAAACTTTGATTTTATATTTATGACATTAAATTATTTTGAGCATATTATAACAATGATGAGACAACGCGATTTACACTGACTTAATATTTTAAACAAAAATGTACGATTTTGGAAACGTTAGTCAAATACTTCAAATAAAAAAAGTATATTATACACTTAATTATTTATGACATTTTTTATGTACTAATTTATTATATTCGTCACTTAGCTATTATATACGTACATTATTGAATAGCGAACTTAAATTGTTAATTGATATCGATAACTGAGACATTAATGAGTGAATGCCAAAACAGAGTGAAGAGATCTCTTACTTTGTCGTTTTTATGGCATTAGTAAAATTAAATAACTACATTAAAACTATATTATGAATAGTTTTAATGATTATATATATATATACATATTAACCAAATATTTGTATTTAATTATTTTTAATACGGGATGAATGTATATATATATATATATATATATAATATTACCACTAAAACGATCTCTTTCAAATAAACCGGACACATATATAATATATGGTTGGTCTATATTACGTATACGTATTATATATATCCTTTTCGGGGACCTAACTCATCCGGCAAAAGGTAGACGAGACGCAATGTGGTATTCTGCCATTATATTATATATACGCAGTCGTTTGTATTAGATAAATCCTGGGTTGTTCGCGGACTTAGTACGGTCCGGGGAAATCAGCCGACCGATATGTACTTCGCTATACACACACACATGTTATGCGTACAGTAAAAGTCGTAGCATTAACTATATACAAATCAGCATATTATAGTATAGCCTCTACGTCGGATGTAATAGTCTTACGCGTATAATGACAATCATGCAGTGATCGGATTGCTCGACTGCAACAAGTTTAATATACGTTGTGTAACGTGACGTAGGTTAAACTATTACATTTAAATGTCTGTACCGATGATTATGTTACTGACGTCATTATATTGTGTGTGGCTTAAGTTTTTATCGTGTCTCGACGAGATTATTCCAACGAAAAAAAGAATCGAAAAAAAAATACACTGTTTTGTAAACCTCATACATATTAAAATGTATAGTATATAGGTATAAACTTTGATTTGCGGCAGCAGTGTGCACGCGGCAATAACGTCGGTTCGAACGGTTTATATACAGCGAGTCTGGTGTTCTGGCCTTTGTCGAAATCGCTTGCACTGGACGACTTTCGGCTAAAGTATATTTTATTCGTATAAAATATTCTGCATTTGTTTTAGAAATTTTGTTTAACGCATATACCCAACTGCCGTACCCGTTTTTATAAAATGTATAGGTATTTTTTAAATCTTTACCACGTACAGAACACAGTGGTCTATATAATAATAGAGTGTACAAAAGTTGACAAAAGTATGGAATCAGGATTCAGGACCATTGTTTTTATTATATTGTGTTGTTTTTCAAAATAAAAAGTCTCTTACAGTCGCCTGACTATACGACACCACTACATGAGAGGCTTAAAGCTTCCGTGAAAATTATTATTTATTTTTTTTAAAAAAATAATATTTATAGGTATATTTGGTATTGTTATATAAGTTATAAAATGTTTGAAAAGCTATTATAGCTTCTAAAGCTCGGTCTCGCCCTCCCCCCAATGGCGAGTTTGGTAACTTAAAGATATCGACGTAAAAAAAAAAAAATGTGGTCTGGACGAACAAAACTTCCCGGCCCGAAATGTTTTTTTCAAGGCCACCGGTGATCAAAGACGTTTGAGTGTCGACAATAGGCGTATAATAAACGAGACGGGCAAGAAGAAGCAAAAACTTTTCAGTTAGTAGTATATAGGTACCTATATATTATCATCGTATATATTTAATGCGGTGTAGAAATATCTGACGATAAATGGGCTCGCCGAGTTCGGCTCAACGCTGTCCTCCATATAATATATATAATACTTGTCAATAAATATATTCTCCTTGTCGCGAGCGCGCACACACGCGCACGTCTATACGCGAACGATATAACGGATAGCCATTGGAAAAAGCTGCGAGGATAAAAAAAAATACCGAATGTCATACATCATGTTTGGACGATGTGTGCGCCTCCGTGCATCATATATACTCACAAAGGGTGAAAGCGAGCTGTGATATAGCGAACAGGGGTCACCTTTATATATATATATATATATGAACTGCAGAGTGATATGAGAGAGAACCGCCTGCAAAGGCCTCGGGAGAGATGCCCGCAAATAGGTCATACGTTTCAATTTTACTTGTCGCGCGCGGTCCTCGGGGACGTCGTGGTTATATATACGAGTAAAAAAATTATGAACTTTATATATAAATAAGACCGCCGTGTTCGGCCGCAACATCGAATCTTTGCGCAGAGGCCGTTTTGAAAGACGACCGCCGCCGTGCAGCGAACAACAAGCGACAGGCTTCCGGAGCTGACCCGGTATACGCGGATGCTGTGGTCGCACGCCTTCATATGTATAGTGCACTATTATAACGTATAATATATTATATTATTATATATGTGGACCAATACGTCTAAATTGTAGTAGTATTTTCCACGTCTGCTCCGAAGGTACATGGGTACTTTTTTTACTCGCACCGAAAGGTATAAAATTTATATTTATAGTTATTTACTTGTACATCGCGTAATATTAATTAAACACAAAACAACTCAGTCAGTATATTTGAGTATCTACCTACATATATATTATACATAGGTATTAAGAATGAATTTATAATATTATTTACGGGTATAACTTCTAATGCGCGTCTCGAAGTCGACTGCTTATATATAGGTATGTGTGTGTGTAAGTGTTATAAATCACGTTCGTTTTTAATAGATAATCGATATATACACGACACGCTTATTGACAGTTATTTATTGTAATGGTATAAATACACGTATTATTTATAATATGTCTTCTTTTTCTTCTTCTTTATATTATACAAAAATTATCGTGCGTTTGTTATATAGTATATATAGGTAGGTTTTATCTCCGGAATCGCTTATTCAATTGGCACCAAATTTTGCACACCAAATATATTATATTCCTCGAGATTTGGAGAGTGATGTTTATATGTATAATTTCGTTTTTCAATCTATACGTGGATTGCTAGGGAGTGATTCACACAGAAATTTCGTTTTTAATCATGAAAATCGAATATATTATAGTTTATGTATAAATGGTTGCCATTAATTCTACAGACGTAACAAAGACTTTTATATTAATTATAATATAATGTGTGTGAAAAAATTAATTAATATTCATACTTGACCAATTTTCAGATATTTATCATTTTTCATTACCTATATTGTTGGTCGATATTTCATATATATCAGGATAATTTAGTGAGTAGTATATAGTAAGTGCTAAATCAAATTCACGATAAACGAGCTGTGCTCGTCTTGGATAAATTAAACACAAAACTCGGAGATTTTAAGTATGCGACGTGTAAAAATTGCTATTATAATGTAAAATTTTATGAAATCATTCCTGCTCATCCTACACGCATAATAAACATTGCATTGGTGACAATATGACATAATATTTACACTCGTATATAGTCGTATACAACATAATAAATCGTAAACGACTGGTTTATAAGATAAAAATTTATTAAATTTAGGTATAGGTATTTTAAATTTTTTTTTTTAATAAATTAATGTCCAAAATTATTTCGAAATCATATTTTTATTTTTGGCGTGTAATTCGTAGTTTTAGTGTTTTTATGACTCTATATAGTTTGATACCTTTTCTCAGGGGAGACATTATACATTACATTTCCCGATTCACCCATTCCGTAGTGATGGCTGTATGTGTGTTAACTATACTCTAAAGAAGGGTCGACCCCTTACAGAAAATTATTTGATCTATTAATGTGTCGACTTGAGTATCTTGTGAATTCACGTCATGTGTATAATATATATTTTACGATCTAAGCGTGTAATTATTTTATAAGAAAATACTACTGTGGTATAGTTTTTTGGTTGACTTTTGTCATTTTAAAAATACGAGTTTATATTGCTTCTACTTTTTGAGTACCTATACGAGTAGCCCTAAATTTAGGAAATACAAAAGTACTATTTCTCTTGCCTAAGAGGACATGTTAAGTTAATAGAATAAAATTGATAACATTATCGTTTATCGATTTTTACTATGTGTTTGTACTTTGTATTTTGTACTAGGTATGTATTTCAATCTTTTGAACTTTTCTGGTTCAGTTTGGAAATCGTTTATTGCGTTCCTCCCGTTGCTGGATGATTAATGTAAAATGTGATTTTTGATAATGATTATTTTTTATATATTCTATATATTTTTTGTACCACTGACATCACAACTGCAATAGTACTCGTACAGCGCTTTTATTTGTTTGAAAAATGTAAGCCATTTCGATGATATAACACAAAGAAGGTACATCACATTGTTTTGTTATTAAATTAAAAAAAAAAAATAATCATACAAAAATTATAAGAAAATAAAAATAAAAATGATATCGTTAAAATTTGAACTAATTTAATAATTATAATTAGTATTAAAATAATACATTCTTATTTCTTTTACTTTTTATTCTATGTGACCAGTTTTGTATCAGGTTTGAATTATTCGAAAAACGTGTTTTTTTACAAAACTACTGATTATGGTCTAAATACTATGAATAAATTATAACTTGAACGTAGGTACTTGATGTCAGAATAAATCATTGGATGATTTATTTCTATTTTTATTATTGATCTTAATTAACATCAACATAAAAGGTCATTAGTTACAATTTTTATATTAAATTAAGTTGCATAATTTATTTTTGACAAAGAATTTTAGAAATAGAGTGCTTCGTCTAGGATGTTAGGAATGTCGTCGAGGTTACCAAGTTCGTTTGAGTAGGTACTAGATGCATTCTGTAATTATGTGACTGAGAGTTCGGTTCCAGTGCACGTTGGATTTTCTTCTTTTTCCATGATGTATGTATGTTAGTCATGTCTGGCCGATGCCGCGGAGTCTGTTGATAATAATTGCTTTATCTCTCTGTTCAAAAGGGGGGATCGGCTAGCCGAAGACAGTGGTTTTTATTATTTCTTAAATCCGTGTGTTCTGTTTGATTCAAGTGTGTCTGCCGTTTGATTGGGTCGAGTTTTTTTATTATAGGTTTTTTTGTACTGTTTTAGAATAAGTTTTATTGGATGATTTTTTTGTTGTTGTCTCATCAATCGTACAATTATTTTCAACACGCGAAATTATATCACATATATACCAAACTTATTAATAAACTCGTACTTGCACTTACTTTCATTGCACACACAGCAATATTATTATGACAATAACAAATCAGTTCTCTAAAAAAAAAAAAAAAAAAAATTGAAAAAAAAATAGAAAAAAATCGATTCAAACACGAAATATTATGATGAAGATGAACCCAATTATATATTCATTTTCGTTTGTCGTGCATTCCAGATGTGTGTATAGCGCGTGGTATAATATTGACAGGCTCGTTTGCAAACGTGTGTCCGCGCATACACGAGCGGGATAAAAATGTAAATAAATATAAATCAAGTCTCCGAGATCCCAACGATATCCGATACACACACACACACACACTACACGGTCGTCATCATCGGTTCTCGGCATACTTATATATATATATATATATGCGTGGTGTATGCGGATCATTATAATAATATTATGATATTGCGTAGTATACGAGCTAACACGTGGTGAACATCGGGTCGTCGTCGAACATAATATTTTACTATTATTAATCCGTAATAATGATCAGACGTCAAAAATAATAACTGTATACCAGTTGATGTATATTATACTATATAAATGTGTGAAAAACTAAAGACGTGTATGTTGTGACCGATAATAATCCGTCGCGTGGGCGTTTGTCTGGGGTGATGACCAAAAATAGGGGGGGGGAGACACGGCAGTCATCAATATTATTAAAACACGGAACATAAAAATAATGCGGAGATCGCACCCGACGCACATCGAGCCAATATAATATATATATATAGTTGTTACTATATTATAGTTATTAATCGGGCACGTGTATATTTCCCCCAAGGCACGCCTCAGATATCGGCTCACGACTATAATATATGTTCTATACTGAATTATTGCACCTATTTGTATATTATAATATATTATTATGTTTTTTCTCTCGATTTTCGATGGTGTTCGTATGTTATGTTCGTACATTTATAATACACGATTATAAACATTTATTTATTGTTGTTTTTTTTTTTTTTTTATTGCAAACATTGCAATGTACTGCAACCATATTCGCGGACCACATCAGTGATACATTCGTCTGCTACCTTCTCTCTCAATAACACATTTGACTGATTATCGTAGGTAAGTACTATATATCTACTATATAAACCTCACAAAAAATAAATTCGTAATAAAACGAATGATTCGCGCAGATCTCGATCTGTTCAAAAAGTTAAATTATGACTAGAATATTATGTGTATACCTACATAATCTATAACGTTTTTAGACAAAATCAACTGATTACAATTTTCAAAATCGATGTAGAAATTATTATGAATTATGATGTACTTTATTTTTTATTTCACTTCGCGAGTACCTATAATGTGGTTCGATGGATAATCTGGTGTTTTATGGACCGTTTAGTAAAAACCTTTCAAACGCATCGACTTCTGGGCCTCTGCAACTAATATAAGACGCGATGTCGGTCGTCCTAACTTCGTTTTCAAAACGAGAGTAAAAACGCCTATATAGGTACATATAGTTAGATCGTTCTCTTCTCTCGCGCTCTCTATTTCCTTCGAATTTATACGCTGTATAGTGTCGGCGTCACTGGGTTTGTATTATTTCTAACCGGAACATACCGCGAGCATATAATATACGTCTCTAAATAAATAACTTGCGACTTATACTTATAAGTGCGTACACAATCAGTTTGTAATTGTTAGTATTGTGACGTTGGCCAACGGCCTGAGTAAATACCGTGCAGTTCTCGTGCTTATCGAACCGTATAGTAGAAATTAAAACATAAATAATCGATAGCGATAGTGTAAAAGTAATAATAATAGTATAAAGAACTATAATATCGTGTGATATAATATAAATATAATAATATGTATAACTATATAGTATCGCGTATGTGTATGTGTGGTTTTCTTGGATATCGATGTACCTGAGTAGTCTACACGCGTTCCAAAACACGATTGTACATTATGATATATGCTTGCCACGGCAACGCCTACACTAAATTTATAACGTTTTATCGTCGGTTTAGTTATATATTCATTCGGTGCATATTATAATATTATAATACGGTTTGTGACGTGTTATAACAGATGGTATTATATTATATTCGTAAAATTTCACCGTTTACTTTAACGTTCTGGATTATACATTATATATAATATATAAAATATATATTATATATTATGTGTGCGTGTATCTAACGTGTATATCTGTGTACATATAAAAACCGTACCGATTTCTCTCAAAATGTTCTTATTACTTTTTCCGAGAATTGCAATTCGCTCCTCTGCAGTGGTGGTCGACAAGAACATTATTAATCATATATAATAATCCTGCAGTGGGTAAAAAGGAAACTTTTTTGTTTGCTCTAGGAACCTATACGACGTTATAAATGTTATAATATTATATATATCGGTGAACCGCATCTAATCTCCTTATAATCACTGCGTGATACCTTCACCACATATACATCGCATAGATACTATATAATATACACACTAATCTGTGGTAAAACGTAGCGGGACACTGCAGAGTGCATATGGTTTGATGCGTTTTTATATCACCGACAAACGACTACCGACTTAGAAAATTCATCCCTATTCAAACCGTGTGCCCGCCGCGCGAATAAGATTTTAGCGGTTCCAAAATTTTACTTACGACTGTAATAATACAACAATGAAATATAGTATACTCACATCCGGCTTATACATAAAGAATCACCTATATTGTTAGTACATATAGATCTATGTGTATTTGTACAAAATCGTTCCGATTTCTCTAAAATTTTCTTATCATTATATTTTCAAAAATCACAATTCGGCTTCTCGGTGGTGGTCGACACGAACATAAATCATGTACTAATCTGACGGGGAAAAAGTGTTTATTCTTATTATTTTTTTTTTCGCTTTATGTCCTACATTTTATAAATGTTATAATATATAACTGCTAGTCGCGTCTAATCTTCTTAAATCACAGCGTGATACTTTTAGCACATATATATCACATATATACACTATAATGTGCATACCGATCTGTGGTCAAACATAGCGGGACACTGCTGAGTGCATTTTCACAGTTATATTATATATTAAAAATAAACGTCTCGTGCACGGAAAAATCAATAGGTAATAAGTAGGTATATTATACATCTTTCCAGAGCCGTCTAAGGGCCCGTTTTACAATCATAGTTTAAACCTCGGTTACGCTTAACCTACTGATTTTACCAGGCGAATTCGGTGGTTTAACCTTAGTTTAACGATTATTATACGGGCACTATAATGTCTAAAGAAAAATCATTCGATTATCGGTACCACTCCTTCCGTTACTCGAACAGAAATATGAAAAAATCATTCATAATAATTTATTATTAGATAAGATATTAAAATACTTAATCAGGGCGCCAGAGTTGACCCTTTATTTTCTGGTGTCTATATCTACCTAATATATAGTTGGCTTTTCTTATCAAAGTCCGAATTTTTACCATTGATTTTTGTGTTGGTACATGTAATTTAATTGATTTGAGATTACTAAATTATGATTTGCAGATAAAAAAATGTTATCGGTATTCTTAAATTATACTATGTAACTGGGTATTATATTATAACAAACTATTTGATTCTACTGTAGTGTGGTTGTACCATGTAACCGTGGCTTAGTCATATTTTTACTAAATATTTAAAAAATGTATTACTCCATCCTCTATCAATGTCATATATTTTATTATTGGTCCCTAATTGTAAATATTATAATTGTTTTTGAGAGTATAGAAAGTAGAATTATATGTTTAGTCTGTGATGGTATAAAAAATATTTTCATTATTTTTTTTTATTATTTGACAAAAATAGGTTATAATTATTTTTTTTATTCAATTTATTTAATTATACATATATCACGCACAAATTCACCCTTCGTCGATAACACTTATAAGTGTCTGCAACAATATCATTTTATATACGCACGTTAACTTTGATAAGTCCACAAATGTTTTTTAACACGTATAACGGTGTTGTATTATGCAATTAAGAATGAAAGCGTGATTAAAAAAACCAAGAATCACTTTCTGAATGTTTTAATTTAATATCTACACTTAACGGCAGAGCGGTAGTCGCAATAATATAGTATCTACTTAAAAGTAATATAAATCATTCTAATGTCGGATAATATTCATAATAATACTATTGTCGTATGCTCGTGTATACGACTTTCCGACCAAATGTAGCATTTGCCGTTCGCCGAACCATACCTAATCGATTTGATTAGTTACATATAGAATTGTTCTATACGATTTATTCTTGAGATATTTTGTTGTTTAAAAAAAAGTAGTTATAGGCGCTTTACTGAGGGTATGGTTTTGCTGCAGCGTTAAATAGTGTATAACAACGCGGCGTCATGACGTCGCCGTCTGGACGTTACTTGGACATTGTACTTCGTCCACACAATTATTTACATTATTTTAATAGTTTTAAACCTTTTTAATGATACAAATGATCATTTCATAAATTTGAATCGTCCACGTTTATAGAAATATTTCTTAAGTATTAATAAGTGTTTAAATATTAATTATTTTAAACCTTCTATACTGAACTTCCGTCTGCTAAATCATGTTTAATTGAAAATAATATTAATATGCGTTATTCCCATTATATTATATGCTATTTCCATTATGAATGTACTCGATTTAATTTGTATTAAAAAAATATAAAAACATTGTTATCTATTTAATAAATGTTATTAATGTTATTTAAATGATATAATAATTTTTAATTTTGAGACTATTTTAAAGCGAAGCGAGCTGTTTTAATTACGGTTGATTATCGTTAAATAAATTATTTTTATTTTCTTCTTGCATTCCATACGCACACAGTCATACCAGTGAACATTTTATTTTGTTAATTTAATGATCGAAACAAATATTAATTTATTTTTAATGGAATTTAATAAATTATCGTTCACTGCTTTGTAACACTGCGAACAAAACGTTTTTTTTTTTGTGAATATTGGCCGAGAACCTCACTCGTAATAATCAAATAATTATTATTAACAATATATTATACACAATAATAGTAATCATATTATTATCGTTTGTCGAAGGAAGTAGGAACGATATTATCTATATGTTTATGCTATTGTGCATTTATATGCTGATATTATATTAATATAAAACAATATTATCTGTTGGATTTTTTTTTTCAAAAATATATAAGTAAAGAATCGTCTACTATGACGTCAACGTTGCGGACGCTGTCGTGCGAAAGGCACTATTTACGATATAATAATATTATGTACGTCGCTTGAGTGTAATATACCTATACCTGCCACCGGAATTTTTATTAACAAAGTATAATATTATATTATTATCGTCATGTCTCATGTACCCCGCGCTAGCGTACCCTTAAATCATTATCACTTATCATTATCGTTATCGTTATATGTATAAGGGTCGTTGTTACGATCTTATATATTAGTGGACAGCTGATGAATACCTATGACTCACCAGGCAACGCACTCTTATAATTCTCTCCCTCGCCTCGCGCGCGCACCGTCACAGACACACACACATAATATAATATAATATAAATGTACTCTTCCTACATACACACACACACACACACATACATATTTACAATATATAGGCTGTCACAAACAGATTTATCGCATTAGTTTTATTGTTATATATTTATGAGTGTGTATGTGTACCTTTGTATGTATAGTTTGTAAAAGTAATTACAGCAATAAGAACGTGTTTGCGCACACAATAATAATAAAAGACAACGAGCTGCGTATAATACTAGATCTCTTTATATAAGCTAAGAGCGTATAACACGGATGACAGTGGTATAGTTTATTAATATAGGTATATAATATATTATATGATATTATGCTACACATATACCGAATTCATAAATTGTATGATAATATTTCAAATAGTATATTATTATATAAATTATACTAATTATAGTACGAATAATGTGTTATGAATGATGAGAGGACAACACACACACACACACAAGTTCGTGATAAGTCCTTTAAACATATATACAGGACAATAAGTCATAAAACAACTTTTTTTTTTTTTTAATTTGGCAAACAAATTGATATCTATACTATAAAATGCTTAAAGTCTATTTCTCAAATTTAGCTATTCTCAATAAATTTAAAATAACCTAGATAATGTTTTCTCGAATAGATAATGTTATCGAAGAAGAAGGTACAATATTAGAAACGTATAATTTAAAGACAGACGATTCGTATTAAAATAGATTTTAATAATTTGGTTAAAATACATACAAAAATTATTTATAAATAAGTACCTATATATTTTATTATTTTAAGTATTCACTATATGGGCAGTAAATTGCCACTAAGCTTATTCAAAGATAATCGCACATAAGTAGGTATAGTATAATATTATTATTGTAGATAAAATATTAAGTCGCGGGTGGTGTGCTAACCAAATGTTTTGACTAATGATATAAAACCATTATAAATTAGACGATTTTAATATGGAGTCTCGCGGGTGATCTCGATCTACCGGATTAAGGGGAGGGATGAAGGGCTCTTTACGCCGTACGAGTATTATATATTATATACAAAGTATACGTATAGTGGCTCTCATCTATTCCGCGGGGTGTCTCAACTCCAGTATTAGGAACCCGCGGTCAACTGTGCCCCGAAAGTTTTACGCAAATCCGTACAAGTAGCGTCCATTTGTCTCTAATACACGTCTCTATATATATATATATATACACACACTGATTTCGTATGTATATATTATAATAAATCGACGGGTCGCGACTCGTGAGTAATGGTGAGACATATACAGCACTTTAATGTGAAACCGCGACGCTCTGGATGCTGGATTTCAGTGTATGGTATACATATTATTTACTGCAGCTAGTGTCCTCGACACATGCATTATCCGAGTAATAAGAGTGTACGTGAAAATCAAGAATTTAAATCTGTTATCAAAGTGAAGTATAACGACTAAGTGTTCGTTAAAATCACTTCCTCTTTACCTTTCTCTCGTCATATAGGTAAGAATTCGTTTTCGAGATCATGTAATCGCCAACTGGGCCTGTACATCATATTAAACATTCCACTTTTTCAAAAACCTTATCTTTCGTCCTAGCTACCGATCATGCGTATATCGGTATGTCTAAAACAAAATATACAGAACCAAAATATTGTGGTACAAACCTGCAGGGATATGATGCTGCAAAACGGTATAAATTTATTTTTGGTCCATATACTGGGTAGCAAAACACTACCATTAGGTACTGAAATTGAAACCTAAACAGTTCTTCTAGCTCTAATAAATTTAAGCATTCATAATCAATAATTATACATAAATAATTAAATATAAATTTTAAAAATAAAATGAAAGTACAAATAATATAGAACATCTTTATTTATGCACTTATTTCACTTGGATCGTGGACATTTTTAATAAATAAAGTGCATAGGTACACTTGTATTTGTTAATTTAATATAAAATGTATTTTTTTTTATACATTTCATCATCTCTAAATAATAATTTAACAATAAGAACAAGCGCATCATTGCAATATTTGAAATTTTAAAAATATGCATTAAAAAATTAAAAATTATAATTATTATATGAATTAAAAATACGCATTTCAATATTTATATGTGATACGTTTTAAGATCTTCGCTCTGAATCCACCACTACCACCCCTTTATCTATTTAAATCACTGCTGTTATTACTGTTCTGTCACCTCTACGTGAGAATAACACCGATCTGTTAAGATACTTATACACGGATATAATATAATGGATGTTGTTCTTGAATAAATTGGATTTTTAAATTATATTAGTCTTTTTTGTGTAGTAACGCGAAACTAACAATATTTTATATTTATTCGTCTTTATTATTTTCTATACTAATAAGTTTCTCGTATTTCGTAAAGTAATATAGGTCATAAATACATAATATATATATATATATTGATAAATAAGTTACGGTTTTCAAAAATAAATAAGTAAGCAAGTGTTATATTTACACGCGTATATAACCAACTTTAATATCTGTTAACGTTCGTGTAAGGAATGTCATTACATATTGGAAATGATGGTGGTCGGTGGGTCACTTCACGTACGTGTTAGGTCCACTGGTCTGTTTGCCACTCCAAGAAAGAGCTCATTTGTATTCTTTTGAAAGTCCTTTTTTCCCAAAGAACTCAATATTTATAAATTTGAAATTCCGTTTCTAATGGCCCCTTCGGAAATATATACTATATACCCAATAGTACTCAGGACCTAAATACTCATAAAGTGTGGCGTATAATAATTAACGACGACATATTTGTGACACCATTTATAATATTTGTATTATTTTAATTGATATCAGATTCAAAATTCAAAATTTTTTAAATATTGAGGAATATTGAGGGCAAAGCCTCAAACGTGTTTAGGTGCCTTTATAAATATTGTGTAGAACTAACGATTAAAAAAAAATAATAATAATAATAAATAAATAAATAAGTAGTCTCTGATGATGGTTATATCGGCAGTATAATATAGGTATACATATACGCTATACGCTCACCACTGCTATATGGTTATATTATATCGTTTTGTTTTCACAGCGCATTCGGAGAGAATTGACATTGGATATTTCAATCGCGGTGTTAGTTTGTTATTAAAATCAAATTAAGCACTAAAGCACTGCACACGGAAATCCGTCTTCAGAGCGATGCTTAAATTTCATTTGTACTGTATAGCTCGATTATAATATCATTACAAAAGTATAGTATATTGTACATATACCTATACGTTTGAGCAGGTATATAATATAGTATTTGCGCGCATAACTCTATATAACTCGCCTGTATATATATATATATATATAATATTATAATATAGTTGCGTAAATCCCAAACGTATGAACGAATTATTTCATAGAGGTATTAAGCACATGTTATATATATATATTTATATTATTATTTGACGAATAACGCATTAAAATGGTAATTTAAACATCGAAACTTCCTGTCTACCCGGCAACAGTAACGCCTAATAATATCCGTTTGTAATTAAATATTACCGGAATTTGTGCAATATGAATATAACTATACACGTACATATATAATATATTATATACCAGTATTCCATGTATAATAATATATATATATATATATATATATAATAAAAAAAAAGGAATGGAATAAAATATATATAAAACGCACTACACTATACCTACGTATACAACGCGGAAGCTTAATTTCCTGTCTCTTAATAGAGCATTGTATATATTTTAATATTGTATGTTATTATATCGATACGCATTAATATGCTAATTTGTGCGTTTCGCTCAGTCGATAAACCGATTCCGATATTATTACAACGTGTATATTATACCTGTATGAAAAAAAAAATGTATAAACATTATTGTTGTTTTCGTAGGTATACGGACAGGACATGTGCGCGCGCGTCAACCGTGCCGAGTACATCATCATCATCATCATCGTTATCATCAATGCGTGCAATTTATATTATATATTATCATATTACTCATATATTTCCACGTTATAATATAGTCGCCGGGTCATAATGTTTTAGAATTTGAATAATGATATAATAAAACATAAAAACGGCTATAACTAAATAATTATGGCCCTTATCGTACGCACACGGGCACAAACAATATAATAATATGTTTGCGGCGACATCGTATCTGCGACGCACGCACTGCGTGTAAACGCCGTATGCAAATCGTTTAATATACTTTAAATATTCAATTATTCAATTATTTTTATTAAACAAAGCCCGGATTTATATATACCAAAAATAGACGAATATACATTATATGCACTCAAAAATTGTATTATAAATTATATTATGTGCTAGGTAGTGTATATAATATAATATATAAAGTAGTTATAAAAAATAGTAAATATAGGTAGAATAGTTATATTATACGCGTATAATATAAGTATCACTAACTAAAATAGTCGAAAAATGCTTACCAAAGTATACCTTACCTTGATAAAAACTTGTATTTTTAAAAATGACTCAACATTTTTTCCAATAATGCTTTTTTAGTTTCATTTTTCAAGAATATTAATGATGAATGTTTGTGGAAAAAAAATGTGTACGACAAATAATGAAATATGCTGTTAGTCTGTTACAATATATTGTTAACAATGCGGACATTTTAAAATATTAGATATCTACGTGTGTGAAGTTGTTTAAGATTAGCCCGCATATTATGTGCATTAAAAAATGCCCGTACGTTTTTTTAATTACTGGAACATTATGAAACACCTATAATACGCTCTCTATTGGCATATTATAATATTATTATTTTATTATATTTCCTATTATAAACTAGAAAAAATATACAAATTCACGTAAATCGAGATGTTCAAGCTCTATTAATAAACATAATATATTAGTATACACAAGGGGGCCGTTACTAGGAGGGAGAGTCAAGAGAGCTCCTTAAAAAAACACTTCAAACACCCTTCAAGAATCATTGTCGAATAATAAATATGCTGATATAAAGTTAAAATTGAAAAAAACCCAAGTGAGTGTTTATCACCATCCTCTGCCGAAATGATTTTTCATTACAAGTAGTTGTACCTACTTAGAAACTAATAAACGAAGGCGAGTTAATGAAAAATATTATCTTGATTTAGTAAAGTATATAAAGTCAACATATATAATAACGTTGAGCTAAAAGTTAAAATATTTAACAGACAATTTATTCATAGTTTTAAAAGTCGAATAAAAAGTTTAATATGAATAAAATAAAATATTAAAACTTTTAAATATAAAAAACTTAATGCAGTTAAAATGAATTAATTAATTTTTTTTTTCTAATATAATAACTTTACAACTTTAATGCATAATCTTTATTTCTATATATAATATAGTATACTCATTACTTTACTTTACAATTTTTGGTACCTATTATCTGTTTGTAAAAATATGATTTTAACGTGCGGTTATACTGGTTATAGGTATTATTTTTCTATTTAATTGAAAAAAAGATAAGTTATTTCATTCAATTAATTAAAATAAAGTTTTTCACATAATAGCTTTAACTTTATAATTAACTTATGTCTTACATGAAAATGTCCACATTTTCGTAAAAGTTTTGATGCAACACCCTGTAAATTTCTATTAACTTGGGCTGCTACCTACCTTTATTATACGTATTATAAAAAACCATTTTTTTTTTTAATTTTAGTTAAGTTTGATAAACCGTTATCGTTATGTTTTATCAAGTATATTTTTCTTCAATGCACAACCAACATCCCGTTATATATACTATAATGAATCACTTAACGCTTATCTTCAATCAAATAAACTGATACACATTATAATGAAATATATATAGTTAAAAATATATTAAAAATAATAAACATTTTGATCATTGAAGATTCTTTAAAAATTAAATCACAAGTCAATGTTTCTTTTTTATACTTACGCTAATTTATTGATATATTGTTCCTTTAACGGTAAACTGATATAATAATATATATATATATCTTTATTCTTTATACAAAAAATACCAAACTTGTCTGTCAGTTTTGTGCCATTTTAACATAACAAATGTATAGAGTTTAATATGTAAAAATAAATAACAATACTTATTTAACTTTTATCCACCATGTAGTATGCAATTTATGTATTAGTTATTATTCATAAAAAAATATAATTTTGTACCATTTTGTTTCAAAATTGGCCATAACAATAAAACGTGTTATGAATAAAAAATTCAAATTAAACATAAACACCACGTAAAGTGGAAAATGATCATTCCCCACTGCTAAAGTACCTACCTATATATCCTATTACCATAGCATTTGGGCTTCTTATATAAGAAATGAAACATTTTTTTGTTGTAAAAATTATTATTGTTTTTCCCTTTTTGAATGTTTATAAATTGGCAATATTATATTATAATTGCTTGTTTATAAATAATATAATTCCACAACGTTAGGTATTGTTAATTATTAAATTTCGAGAATACAATGAACGAACAAAAAGTAATTTTAACGATAATGAGAGCGAAAACAATCAACAGTGAAAGATTTTAACTTGGTGGGTACCTATATCTATATTATGTTTAATAGGTATAGTAAAAGTGTTGCGAGTTTTTACGGATACAAATAAGATGACCTGCGTGAACAGTATAAAAAAAATCGAGTGGACGGTTCCTAATAAAAACCGGAAGAGTATAATATTATATAACTACAATGAGAAGTGAAATTAATTATTATAATTTGAATTTTTAAATTTTGAGGAGTTTTAAAACATAAAAAGCATACTATAGAATTAGCTGAACGTATACCTATAATGGAAGCAGACCTCGAGTATTTTGTTTGTGACATGAAGACAGAATTATAATCGATGATAACTATATTATGTCGATGGAAAATCGTAATGCAAAGATGTACATGCCTGCTAGTGAAGGTTTTAAAACACAATTTAAATACTGAGAGTAGACGAGCGATTAGGTACTCTGCTGTGAGATAAAAATTTGTATACATTTATTATTATTCTTTTTTTGTTTTGTTTTTGAACGGATCCGTTCAAAGAGTAATGAATTTATGTAGGTACCTTTTATAGTATTACTATGGATTGTTTGCGTGTTTTTATTTTATTTTTTATTTATATTTTTTGTGTATGTGTTATCACACAGCACATTTATTGCTATATCTTCAAAATTAATTGTAGCCGTATAGTATAATTTCGTGCAGGATAAAATCATAATCTGGGCTGTGCCTCTATTTTATAGTTTGGTGTATCGATAAATTCCATTGTCGTTCAAATAATGAGTAATATACAAATTTGACAGAAGATAATTCTATTCTACATATTATACTTGAACGTTAACTTTGTATATTTTTACATATTTTAGGCGTTAATATGCATATGCAGTAGGCATACAAATCCAAATACAAGTTATTTAAGTAAATTCTTATTATATATTTGGGAAACAATAATGAATTTAGGTGTTTTATACCAATACCTAACCAATAACCATACTTATATATAATATAATTTGAATAATAATCAATTAATATAGAACTAAAAAAGTCATAAATAAAATCTGAACTTATTTTATTATTTTTATTTTTCATAATTTCTTTTATCTAGGAAACTATTGCATTATTATTATTTTTTTTTTTTGAGTGCAAATAAATTTTTTTGTTTTTGTATTTTTGAGAGAATTTAGTTGTCCCGTTTACAATATAGTTAGGTATGTCTAAATATATATATATATATATAAGTGGTTAGATAAACACAAGACAATTTTAAAGCTTTTAAAGCAACTTAAGAATTAAGATAAGTATAATTTTAATAACTATTATTATTGGTATATAACTAATGCGTCTTATGAAATATACAAATTTGTTTTTTTTTCATAGTTATTATTTTTAATTAAATTTTTTTTTAGGGGCGGTATTTTAGATTCTGAGCCGAGTGATGAATTTATTGATTTTACAATGTTGTATGTTTTTTTTTGTCTGTGCACTGTAAATACTTGAAAATTTCACAACATTTCTATTTTAGTGTTATCTAAATACAGATAAATTTTCAAAAAATTTCGACGTTTTTTGAGTTATTTATAGACCACTGAAATTTTCGATTTTTTTTTGAGAAATTTTTTTTGAAGTGTCGATAAAAAAATTTTAAAAATTTAATACAAGGTTCCTTATGAGTTGTTCTTATTGTAGCTAAAAAAAATTAAACATCGTTACTCACAATTTTTTTTTATATTCCTTCAAGTAGCTATAGAGAAAACTCGTATAGCATCATTACAGGAAAAAAATTAAGTGCGTTTGAATTTTAAATTTTTAGGAAATAGCGTAACATAACGATTTATCCTCATACGGTTTTAAATATTTGTTATTATTCAAAAAGTATAAGTCGTAGATACTTGAAAATGTTACCAGTTTTTAAGATTGGCGTTTTCTATACATGATTTAATTTTCAAAATATTTTGACTTTTTTCGAGCTATTTATTGATGACTGAAATTTTCAATTTTTCTGAAAATTGTTTTTTTAAGTGTCGATAAAATTTTATTGGCCCAATCAAAATAATTGAAAATTCAATACAAAGTTCCTCGTAAGTTATTTTTATAGTGATTAAAAATTTATAAGAATACATATTAGGCACAATTTTTTTTTTAGTAGCATTTGAAGTTTAAATATTGACGAAAATTCGTCAAAACCATGAATATTTGCAAATTATTTTGTAGGTATAATTCATAAAAATTGTTGTATAAGTAGCTAAGAGTTGAAAATTCAATACGAGTTTCCATAAGTTTAGCTTATATTAATTATAAAAGAACTTAAATTCTGGTATACTCAGGCCATTAAAACATAAACCACTTTTTTCACCAACTATTCGAAATTATATTCTAGGCTGACAAATCATCTCCGCTCAGAATCATTTTTCGTATACAATGATACCTATCATTGGATTCAAATTTAACACTTCTATAGGTAATATATAATAATGATCCATACGGCACCTAATGTACAGCAGAGCCGCGGTACCCACTTACCCACTTTTTTATGTTGATTTCTCAATCTTCTCCTACTATACTTCTAATAACTACAATATTATTATAAAACATCGTGATGACATAATGTGTCCACTTAACAAATATACATGGTCATTGTAATTATATTTTAGCATATTTATATAAAGGTTATGTCTTATGTAAATATATAATATAAGCGAGTATAGGTATTCTATAGGTATACACATATAATGTTATGGTAGATAACTACTAAATACCTAATAACTTACACTCCGACGTTTGACGGCGCGAAAGCAAAACGGATAATAATAATAATAATAATAATATTGATTCGTCAACAACGCAGTCGGTACACATATTATGTAACGTGTGTCGTATATAAAATATATACATTGTAACAGTTTTTCGTTCCCCCGAGATTATCCGTCAATGTAGGAGAGTAAGACGACGTGTACGCATTATGAAACATACAAATATGTTCGGAAAAGGTATATCGTGTAAATATAATAATACACTTATTTTTGCACGAGAGTAGGTGCATATTGTAATATATGTATAGTTCCATAAAAAAGCGAACTGAAAAGACTAGAGTATGATATGCATATGTTATTATATAAAAAATATAAACACAATGTAACATATTCCACGAGGAAATGTACGAATATGTTTATAATTTCCATATAATAGTAAATGTGGATTTTATAAGTTTCTTTTCGGAAGGAGAATATAGGTACTTCCATCTATATAATAATATAATAGTGATATTATATAATAAGTTCATGGCTTGGATGTTTATGATGCATATATTTCTTGGAAAGTCGCACAGCAAAAATGTAAAATTGTATGTTATATACATGTAGGTATTACCTATATATGTTTGCAAGGATTCTATATTGGTACATATTGACGGTTTTTATGTTTCAACAAAAAAGTTTGAAGAAATTTAATTTTAAAATAGAACGTCTGCACGCTTTATTCGTATATTATTATACAGTCATTTATTATTTGAATCATTCTGTATGAATTCATCCTTATATAGATTTAATGGTTATTTTGTTGTTGTGTATAATATGATGTAGGTACTTATCTAATTAGCTTACATATTTAAAACGCGATTAAAAAATACGATATTTTGTCGTATATTTTCTATTAAAATTTTTATAGAATATAATGATGCGTTTTTTGAAGTTTGTTCCTGTATAAAATATACGTATACACATAAGGTAAAATAAAAATAAATATAATTTTAGTGCATACACTTCAAGTTCCCAACTATATAACGTTACAAAATAAAACTGTATATTGTATACACGAGTGCGGAAGAAGAAATAAACATTGTCAGCGGGACCGTATTATATACAGTTGATATACCTTTATAAGTACAATACAACACGTATTATACACTGTATATTATACAAATGCTTATAGCCGAACGTGTGAGTCGTATCTCAGGTAGTAGGTACACATACACCGTATACAGACGGGACCTGAGACCCTGAATAGAGGTCACTTCAATAATATTATTATACCCACATATTATAATATATTACTGTACATCCTTCAGCCACTTTCTGCAGCAGTATATTATATGTGTATTATAAAGGTATATACGTCCACCTTCCGGTGCGCATTATTCGCGTGGTACCTGCCTATCGAAAATCTGCCCGCACAACGCCGCCGCGACAGCTATATAGTTGACACAGTAAAGTCATATTATTAGTGCTATTATTGTATAGTGCGTGTTCAGTGCGTGCATCCTCGTGGTTTTCGAAATCGAACACAATGCGTGCGGACCCCGAGGACAAAGAACATAACATATTATACTTATTCAGACGAGTCGATTCGTTCTCGTCGTTATAATATCATTATATAGGTTATAGTATTCCATAATATAGACGAAAATCCTACGATATACTGTATCAAAAACAGTTTTGTATATACTTGTGTGAATTACTGCAGCACGGACATAATGGTATACGCCATGCAGCGCGTCGCGTATTGTATTGCCGACCGTGCAGACAAACTGCGCAGTATTATGTTATATTGTTACCATCATCCTGTTATTGGATTTTAAGTCGCTAATTTTATAGCGTTTTTCTTCACAATGTATGCCCAACAGTAATACTAATAGGTTTTGAAATGAGTGTATAATAATATATTTAATAGATATAATATGTGCCGGAAGCCGAACACTTCAACGTTCTTTACATTGTATTATTTTACATTACCTATGCTGAATGTGCAGAAAGAGTCAAATGAAAACCATTAAAATTACATTTATAAAATAAAATATAAAAACTGTTCATTTGCCACACGCCTTTGTAATACATACATTTAATAGAGTCCTTTGAAAAATATTTAGGTACACGAACGACGTTGTTTCGATGTGCGAGTTCCGTTAATGTCTCTTCACATCCCGTCATCAATTATTTATTACAACGACATAAATGCCAGACAATCGTTCAGATACCTTATATCTATAAGGCGTTCTCATCCATCTCGTATGCGTGGTTCGATCATAGGTATATAATAGCATAATATTATAATATATTCATCGAAAAGTTTACATTGGGTCGGTCGAAACATATTTTTCATATTGAAAATCGATGAATATGTATCATTCTTGTCGTACATTTACTGATATAAAAAAATATTTAAAAAATCGACGACTAACGAGTCTCGCGAGAATCCGTCCGGACGTTGATTCCCAAAATTGTAATATCGTTGTGCTGGAAATTGGAATAGTACATGTCAAACTGTCGTCTGTCACCCACGCTCTATATACTGGCCACGAGAAACAACGCGCGTAATAAAATAAATTATAATAAAACTGAAACAGTTTTGTTTTTGTTTGTCATCAGTCATCACTATACCAAAATACTGTATCGATTGACTGCAAACACGTTTTCCCTCCGATACGAGAGGTCTATTTAAAAATTAAGCATATTATATTATACTATCTATATGTTAGACCCCTATACGTTAGTTTACTACATTTTATGTCTTCTCTTTTTCTCTGACAGTCTAACCCACGTTTTGACATATCATTTTGTTTTAAAAAATATAATATAGGTAAGTACTAATATCTAGTAAAATGTACAACATAATATAATGTTGTTTATTTTTGTAGTTGAACATTGTATAGTCATAATATAATAAAAGAAAATGCAAAACTTAATTAATAAATCTTAAAAATATTATTATTTATTATTTTTAGAATAGGTCATTCTATAATCTATATAAGATGAATAAAAAATGATTTTTAGTCAATCTGTTTTATTTATGTGGGTCAGAGAAAAAACTCAAATATAGTGCACTGGCATCCGTTCTAACATAAAATATATTATCTCTGGCACGTTTAATTCTATCTATATTGTGCCATCATGATGGCGAAATCGAAGGTGCTCCTGTATACCGTTGTATTAAATTTTAGTCAGCACAATTGCACTAAAGTGCGAACGTCACGAAAGAATGCATAACGGATTGTTAAAAAATTATAAAAACAAGGCGTCCTATACGCAGTATAAATGTACCTATATAATATAATATATTCCATGCATATAGTCGATCAATATAATATTATTATTTTGAATTTTGAATATAACATGATTGCTTCCTTTGTAGTTAATTGATATTTTGGTCGTGTTTCAGGTACCTACCTATATATGCAGAATATATAGTAGTTTATAATATATTATGTAGTCATGCAAAATGCAAATTATACATCATAATACAGCTGCAGCAGGAATCGTAACGGTTGGTCCGCGCGCAATATTGTCGGACTCAGAAGCGATTTTGATAAAACTTCAAGAAAATCACGACAAAAAAAAATTCCAAAATTATTGTTTTTGTATTATATTTACTTGTCAAATATACTAATCTAAGCGTACTTATATTTTATTCGTATCATCGTATTTTAAGACTTATAACATTTACTTTACTTACTGTTAATATAATTGTTATGAATTGTTATTTTTAAATGTTTAAATATTAAATATAGCATTAATCTTGTCAACCGGAGAGAGGAGAATTGTTCACCACCATCATTAGGTATACCCTCAAAACCGACAGTGCGATGGTGTTAAAAACGTTTCGTTCTCGTCAGTCGTCAACCAATTTTCCTGATTACTTCGCACCGGATGATATTTATAATAAACATACCTTCATACATACAAATGTAGGTATATATATATATATATATAGTATTTGTAATATACCGTGTACTTTAGTATTCCACCAACTTGGCTGTGTATAGTTGTTACGATTCTCCTTTAAACCGTGTCATGTGAATTGAATAAATTATGCGAGCTATGACTTTGATATGCTGCATTTTATATTTCTTTGTTCTTTTTTTTTACCGTTTTGTTTTGTTCATGTTTTTTCTATATTTTTGTACAGATATATATATACAATTTAACCGGAATATGTATATATGTCTTTAAATATTTGAATATTTTCAGCGCAATTCGTTATCTGCGCAGTAACTATACTATTACCATTATTATAGGTGTTTAGCTAAACCGAAATGAAATTATATTTAAATTATTCATTTTACAGTTTATAATAAAAGCACGACGTACTATATTATTATTACTTTTATGCGCCTGATGCGTATTATATATGTTTTAAACGTATAAATTAAAAAATATACAAACCATTTCGACCGTGAACGTGATATAGGTTGATACACCTATGTAGAATTATATAGAGGCGAGTAGGGGAGGTGAGATGGGTACAACTATATAATATACTGCTATAATACGATATATAGGTATACTATTATTATTATATCTATTCGTACTTGCGATTTCAATAAACGTTATAAACGGACGATTAATTATATCATTGAACTATATAATATGTATAGTTCGTCTTTGCTGCGCGGTGTACGTGCACATTGAAGATATTTATTTAGTAGGTATAGGTATAGGTAACCTATTTAGTATTATATGTTATTGAAACGTTTTTAGATAATATAATTATTATATGCTTTGAATATTATTAAATTTACTAAAACAGCAGCTGTTAAAAAGTTAACTTTTTTTTAAAAAATTGTATTTAAATTTTAAACTATTTAGCATATAACTCTATAATTGATCGTCGTTAATGATGTCATGATCGAAAAGTATATATTTTGTTCACATCATATATAACCATATATAGAGGTTTACCATCATATAATATAATAAATCACTTATAGTGGATACATACAATATGTGTATACCGTGCACTTATATATACCTATATGGTAGGTACCTAATTATTATGATTTATAACTTATTATATATACCTGTACAGAAATATTATTTTTTTCTCGATATATTATATTGTATCGACAATTGAGAATATAGAATATTATTCGAGTGACATTCGAGTTATATACAGAATATACCTACTCTATATTATATTCTCTCTCGTATAATAATATTCAAATTCAAAATGTGAAATGTTATTGATTATCCATAAATACATAATAATATACAATTTATAGCGTATTTATGTGCAGTGTGAACAATGTAATGTCAATACGTAAGTAAAGCTACACGAAAAGTTTAAATTGTAGTTAATGCAATAGGAATAGGGTGAGTATACCTCCCTGAATAATATTTAACTTTAAGGACAAAATTCAAAAAACTCCTTTCAACTATATAATATACTATCCGAATAAACTTTTTTAACGAAACAATTTGTAAAACAAATTTTAAATTTCATTGAATTTAAATATATAATAGATTAAAACAGTTTCTAGATTACGTATATTATTCAAAAAATTAAACCGTTTTATACCTATTATATATTATAGTGCAAGTTATCGTCCGTCTATATAGATCGTTACAGTTACAGGTACCTATACATATACGAATATATAGTTTCGAATTCTCAAATTCAACTACGAAATATATAAGTAATTCTAATTCAAATTTATTCAAACCCGTCGCGTGCGTTTAAAAAGGGTGGGATAAGGTATTATATGCACAGAGGATTAAAACAAAAATAATATCGAACGCATTAAAACCCTGTATATATACGTATATATACACGTATATTTATTTATACTTTTATAGGTATAAATAATTTATATAATCGTAGGATTTATTTTTCCAACTTAAATTACATATATATATAGGTATATAAGTAATAAGTATACCTATTTAATTCTCGTGTGCGCTGTGCAGATTTATCCGATTTATGTACAACAAAAATAATTGTATTTTATTCACTATAAAATAATTGCAATTACAATATAATGCGTGTATAATATGCTGTTCTCGTATTTGCGATCACGCCTGTGATAATAAAACAATAACGCATGCGCATTACGTGGCATTGTATATATAGCGTGTGGAATAAAAAGCAATTGTACAAAATATTTCAATTTGTAACTATATAAAGCCATTCTCATACAATTTCATCCGATAGTGCGGCCGATGATAAAATTGCATATTATAATCGCTGTCATTAATTTAAGCAAACAAAAAATAATTATCATTAAATTAAATTAACCATATAATAAAAGAAATAATTAATATATTTTAATTAAATATATATTATCGAATCTTAAAAAAAAATATTAACAACATTATTACAATGTATATTTGTATATTATAAGTAATTAAATATACATTTAACGATAATACTACGTCACATATACTTATTTTGTAAATCTTTTATAACCTAAACAGGATTATTTATTAACATAGGGCGCTTTAAAAAAATATCATATACTTTATATAAGATTATTGACACGTCGTATAACAGATTGCACCAACGTTACAAATAGTATTATGGACGGTTTGCGCTTGATCCGATTCACTTATTAAAAGTTTTTGTCCTAGTGCGAAGATGATCGATCAAAAAGTTATCGAATGTCTCTATAACTGCACAATTCACTCTCTCTCTTTCTTACACACTCTCTCGTCGCTATATGATAGGTGATTCTAAATTAAGAACGATGTTAATTATATAAGATATAGGTAGGTATTATAAGTGTAAGTGTTTTATGTATACAAAACGTATTTTATATACCTATGTCTTTTTCGTGGTTCGTTACAATAATAATATTTTTCAACGTTATATTTATGTTGATGTGACATAATAATATAGTAGTAGGTGCGTGTTGAATATTCACCACATGCCATCCTTACAGTTGTTATTGTCGATGATGGATCAACTTACATAACGAGACGCACGTCCTAACACCCTATTTTATAGTATTTCCCAAATCAAAACTGAAAAATCTGTGTACAGCCTACAGCTATACTAATATATATATATATATATATAATACACTATTTATATTATACAATTTTTTTTTACAAAAGTTAAGAATATATAGGCATTTGACATTCATTAACTAATAATTAAACTATATAGGTACCTATATAGACGGTGTATAATATATATAATAATAGGTTAGCACATTTATCTTGTAGATAACTAAAAATTGTAATTTTTATATATGAAATGTCTATGGATTGTACGATTTATAGTTTATACGTACATATAAATAATAAAAATCTTTATGATACTTATGTGTGATTGAAAAAAATAATTATCAAAGTATATAAAATTATATTATAATATAATACATTAATATACTTCATACATATAACCATATATAGGTTAAGTAAAATCATCTATATTCAGTCAAAGATATTTTATTTCGAGGATGATTTTCCATGGTTCAATTAGTATTTATTATAAAAATTTATTAAATAAATAATAACCTTATAGGTATATACTTCTATTTTTTGAATTTAAGTTATAATGAATAGTATATTATATTTTATATACGTGTGCCGCTGAAGTGTAGTATGTACCATATACATTAACTAATACGCATACGCATCTATATATATATATTGTAATATTATACACGCGTCCATATTATATACCAATGTATACTTGCATATACCTATACCTATATCATTAAATATATAAACATTATACCTACACACATATGTATAATTTATATAGTTAAAATTTAATACATGAATAATTACATATTATTATTGTGTATAATTAAATTTATGAGCATAATAATAAGCTGTATAATAACCACCTATATGTACTATGGATGATATATGTATATAATATATATTGCACGATTAGTATATTGGAATTTGTATTATGTATATATATATAAATAGACCCTTCGTTATAATTATATACTGGTACTTACCTTTTGTTTTCCCATATATACCCACTCATTTTCTACCTACTTACAGCATGTATATTTGTGGAAGCATATATGTCGTGTTTTGTTGCAGTGTTATGACTTTTCAAATGCGGATTGCTGCTGCAGATTGTATAGTGGAAAATATACAAATTTCATAACCCCACCAAATGTTAGAATGCTTTGGCTATAATTTAATATATATATGACATATACCTACATTTACTATCTATATATTATGAACAACATTCAATAAATAGGTATATTTATAGGTATGTACCTGTTCTGAAATTTGCAAGATAATTATTTTATAGATAATAATTATACTGTACATACTTACCTACCTATATATTATTTAGAATGTTCTTCTATGTAAAATAAATCCAGACAAATAAAAATAAAATTAGTTTCATAAAAAATATGTTTTTAACTTTACATTATATAGCATTATACATAGGTACCTATAGTATATATCTACCTATGTACCGAATACCGTACACTCGCTGTTAGGCTAGACTGTAAATTATAAATTGTTAGGTTAAAAATGTATTGATGAATTCAGAACTGTATATAAATTGATAATAATTCATAAATATGAAATGCATAGGTATTAGTAGTTAGTACCTATTAAATAACAATAATCCGACCATGATGATAGTAAAACAATAAAGGGATGCTAATATAATAATATATAGGTAATGAACTATACAATATATTATCACGTCGTATTAGTTTTGCATTAAAATAATAATCAAAAAAAAAAAAAAAATTATATTGTTGAAACATTGATTGGTGACCTATGTATATATTTCGCATCGAATTACTACGAAAACACCGATTTACAATATGTCGACTGCAAACGAAAATGCAGTATGCCAGTATAGTTATTCCGACTACTACAATAATTGCTTTAAATTTAAATTTAATTTAATTTTCAGACTTTCAATTCATTTGATATTATTAGGTACCAGCTACTTATAAATACTAGTATTATACCTACTTAGGTATAATATTACGATATAAAAAACTAATTTATAGGTAATTTATCCTACCGTATTAAGTTATAAAGTAGGTATGTACCTAATAAGTATAATAATATATAGGTATTTAGTATAAAGAACGGGCATGTACCAGTTGCCCTCACATGTTATA
>VUJU01003021.1:0-30275 GCA_009835225.1 Aphis craccivora | reverse complement strand
GTCAATACATAAATCAGGTTGTTATAGCAACCATTTGTAAACAAAAATTATAAACAAAATTTCCATCATAAATCTCAAAATCCCCGTTTGAGCAACCCTTTAAAATGAAAATTTTGAAAAATCCTTTCTTAGCGGATGCCTACTCCATAATAACTGTCTGTATGTCAAATTTCAGTCCAATCCGTCCAATGTTTTGAGCTGTGCATTGATAGCAGTCAATCAGCTTACTGTTTTATACATACAGATTATAGTTAAGCTATTTATAATTTATATAATTGTATTTCTTAATTTAAATATCTTAAAAGTTAAAAATTAATTATTTTATAATAATAGGTATATTTAAGTTGTATATCCAGGTAGAAATATTAAGGGGGAACAGTTGATTTCAATTTAGCTGTCGAACTTCATAAATTAATGGGTATTTATTTTTTGGTGAATTGTTTTATAGTATTAATCCAAATACCTATTGGATTCTTGAAAATTTAGCCATTTTCAGCTGTTAAATTGTTATTTAATATTTTAACGATAGTGAATATAAATATGAGCTAGCTTTTGGGATTTTTATTTTATTCTTACTTCTTATTAGTAACTTTAGTCCCTAGCTATACTTAATAAGATATGAGGTCAATAATGCTACTGATTAAATACCCTGATCAAATTTTTAAGAATTTTTTTTCACCCACACTGCTCATCCTATTCGTCCTGTTTTATATATTGGTATTTTTTGACATTATTTCTATAAAAATCAAACTTAATGTAATGAAAAATGTATATTCAAAATTAACATTTTATTTAGTAAAATTATAGTCATCTAACAAAAATATTTACAAAACAATAAATATGTATAATCTGTATGGCAAATACTTAGGTCAAGTATATCAATCTCAGTGGCGAACCCAGGATTTTAGTATTGTAGGTCAATCTCACATATGAGAGATCAATGTGTAGAATATTCAACCAAAAATGCAAAACAAAATCACTGCGATTTACCTTATTTAAATTATATTTGGGTACCAACAATTAATATAACTATAAGATATTCGTGTATATTTTATAAAGAGTAAAAACTAAGGCAGCTGTATGTATGGTATGCTGTGAATTACAATCGTGTGTTTTGATTTAGGCACATTATTTTTATGATATATGACGGCCACACGATTTCGTACACATTATTATATACTTCACAATACTTAGTTTTCACATACATCTATACATCATAATTTATAGTTGTATTTTTATAGAAAAATTCTTAAGACTGTGTGCATTTCATAAATTATTTTTAATATTATTCAATTTTTGAATATTGTAGTTTTGTACTGTAAATAGTTATGTAGTTTGTCATTGAAGGTGTCACATTTTACTGAGAAAATAACTTTGGGTCAGCTGGACCAACCAACCATCCTCCTAGGAACGCCACTAATCAATCTTATTTATACAGACATATATATATATACCACGTATACATTTTAAATAATATTAACTAAAATTTATAAGTAATTTCATAATTATCATTTTAAAACTGGCTTATGAGTTTTTGGCAATTTCTTTAATTCTATCAGTTACATTTTTAGGTTTATCTAGTAATGGAGCCAAAAGGCGAGCAGCCTGTAAATCAAATTGTGTGTCAATTTCTAAACTTCTGTTCATTGGTATCACAACTACTCCCAGTCTAAAAATAAAATAAATAAGTTATTGTAAAGAAAAAGTTAAATTTTAAAATACTTACTTTCCTCCTTGGAGCTTATTATTCACAATAAGATTTTTATATGCAAAATAAAACATGCCATTTTCCACATATTCTCCATCCCAATCTTGTCTTCTTGGTCTTTTGGATACATCAAAATTTGATGGCTGCAGTTGACCATCTAATAGAAATTATTACAATAATTTTAATTTAACATTAAAATCATTTATGATAAATTAATAATAACAATATACCAGAACCAAGTTTCCAACGTAATTTATGGTTTCGTGTTACAGAGAACACCGATTCAAATTTCTGATGAACTGCCATTTTATATGCTCTAGTCAAATACTCAGCAGTCATAAAAGGTGAGGTGCACTGAATGATAGCAAAAATATCCACTTTTTGATGGTACATACTAAACTCTTTAACAGCACTTAGTGATGTTGCTTTATCTGAAGCAGTTTCTGCACTGCGATGAAAAACTTTAGCACCAGCTAATTCAGCTTCAGCTGCAATTTCTTTATCATCTGTTGATACCCAAACATCGTGAAACACTAAAACAAAAAATTAAACTATGATATAAGAATATCTGTAGTATGATACACTATGTGTATTTTTTAAATTTGAAAACAATTTTAAATATAATTGCATTAAAAAAACCGTATTGATTAAAACTTAAAGGTAATTTTACCCTAAAGTAGAAGATAATACAATTGTTGAAATCCAAAAATGATATATTTAATGCACAATTTACGTATAATTTCTAATCTATAGAGATCATACAATTGTTACAAAATAAATAACTTTTTAATTCCACTTAAAAAAAAATCAATAAGCACATTATTTATCATACATCCACAATCATTAATTGTATCTAAAGATCTTCGGAGGAGTGTAGTGTTTTGTATTATAGCTAAATTTTTTCTTGGTATTCCTTTACTACCGCCTCTAGCTAATATTAAAGCTACCACATGAGGCCTGCAACAAAGAACATGGTTTAAAATTTTAATCACAGTAATAATCATTGTCATTAAATATTGAAAAATATTTTCTTGTATATTCAGTACTCACTTATAATTAGATAAATGATTTTGTTCATAAGTAATGTGACTCCACAGTAAATAAATTGGAATCATGAATAAAACAACACTTGCAGATAAAACGAATAGTTGAGAAAAAAGAGCCACCCAGTGGCTGTTTCTAACAGTCATGGTTTTCAATAAAAAATATATTATTAATAAAATAGGCAATTAAATAAATAAATGTTATTAAAATATTATTTTTATTTTAAATGTAGTACACCAAACTGCTAAACTGCTAGAGTGCACTGTGCATCTACCCACTGCAGTAAGTGATTGGTATTGACCCGAAACAGGGTGCTATAAGGTTGCTATGGAAACATCAGGGTGAGCAATATACCAGAAAAAAGACAAATTGTTTTTTTTTTTAAAAAGTTACAAATTGTATTACAATAAAATTGGTGTTTACAAAGTATATGGGTTACATAAAATTTGTCATTAAATACAAAACATATATTTAAAAAAAATATATTAATATTAAAAAAAACTATAGTACAAACCATCACCTTTAACATTTTTAATCAATAAGTTATATTAATTTAGTAATCCTAGTTGGAAGGATTATTAAAGACATACAACAATTAAGTTGATGTTCAAAGCAATAAATTACAAAGTGATTAATACATATAAAAATTAACAAATAAAAGACAATTTAAACATTATAAAAATCATGTAAAAATATATAGTTATATTATATATAAATAATTAATTATATGGTATTTAGCCAAAAACGGCATTTAGAATCTAAAATATAAAAAAATTAAATACACATATAAGCTGATCTATGATATAAAGTACAATTTTTTTTTTAAATATTAGTTGATTAAGTATAAAAGTTAAAATAAATAATTGACTAATGTATATACAAACAAAATATAATAAAAACATAATGGAAATAGAAAACTCCACAGTTGAAAAAGATCTTCTCTTTACATTACATTTTTAAAATATAACATAAAGTAAAAGAATTCACAAAAGAATTTTATTTAATAAATAGAAAATTGAATGACCGATAAACAAGTTTTATTATGAAAAAAAAAAATCAAAGTTTTAATAAAAAGGAATGTATTTGAAGTAAATTTATACTTTGCTCAACACCATTGTACAACATAAAATACGATATAAAATTCTATTTTTGAGATTAGTTTATAAATGTATTAAATTGATAATGATACATTAAAAAATAAAGAAATTTTATTTGAAAATAGTTATACATTTTTAGTATGAATTTAATAAGTATAATATTACATTATTATCTTACCAAATATGATTTTTTGTACAACTATTCTCAATAATAATAAACTTAAATATGTACTTTATGTAACTCTTAAAAATATATTGAATTTAGTGCATACTATGACAAAATAAATTTATATTTTAACATACAACAAATAAAAGTTTTAAAAAAATTTGTCAAAATATAGTTTTTATCATTTTTTTAAATTGTTAGATTTTCTATGCTTAACTAAGGCACTATTAATAAATTTGAGTTAGGAATGGTAAAGTGCCAATTGTATATTATAAATTAGTCAGTATAAAAAAAAAACAATATAAAATATGTGATAGCTCTGTCAAAATGTTACCAGAATAACAGGTATAACATTTTACTTGAGTCGTATTAACATTTTTTTTTTGTTAGTAGTAAATAACTTAAATAAATATTAAGACATAAATTTTAAACTTATTGATTTATAGAGTGTGAAATAAATAAACATTGAATTAATGTTATGTCGATCACACACATCATTAGTTATCACATTACGCAGCTGTCTCTACTTCTAGGTCTTCCATGAGAGCTAAAGGAGCTCTATGTATCTGAAAAATACATAAAAACATGAAAACGTAATGTCAATATGAAACATATTATGTAAGCAACAATAAGAAAAGCTTCTACATAGGTTGAATAAAAATTAATTATATTGATGTTTATGAATATAAAATATCAATATTAGTTAATCAGCATATTTGCATAAAAGAATTGTAATTGTAAATTATATGAAATTTAATAATATTAAAAATTCAAGGTGTCCCAATGAATATTTAATAATTTTACAAAGTAAGTTATTATAAAAGTATCTTAAATACTCAGCTTTTAATTAGTTAGACCTTGAGAAACGTTAATTTTTAAAATAATAAAATATTGAACCACGATATAATTTCATAGATACTTTACAATTTATCCTTTTGCATTAAATCGTATGATTTATTAAAATGTTATATACATAAATATTATAGCTACATTAAAATACATATTATATTTTAATATTATATCACATAATTTTTGTTTGTACATTTTTAGTCTCCCTCGCACCAAATTATAACTAGAGAAGTCATTAATTAAATGTAAATAATTGTATTACTTTTCGTTTAGTAATGATATAAATTATAATTAACTTTCAATTATTTATGTTAACTTTATTTTATTTTTAATAAAATAATTTACATTAAAATATATACATTTTAGATAACAAATGACAACCATAATCCTTATTCTTTGTCTAAGTATAATAAATTAACTGTTATAACGATCACCCACACCAATTATTCATTTTTGTTCATTTAAAATATTGTTTAAGTTGATTATAATTAACAATATTTTTGATACTACTTGTAAGCTGGACTAAGTATGTAGCAGAAATTAGCAAAGAGCAATATGGATGTGCGCATATATGCACAGACAATTAAAGAAGTTTGTTTAATCTGCATATTACATACAAAAGTAAAAAATTAGAAGTGCGAATAAACATATTAGCCATCACATAGCCATATATTTTTTTTAGGACTGGCTAACCTCAAATTTGGACTCTGTTGATGGATCATCTTCTACAACTAAACTTGTGGATAGATCTGACAAATGAAAAAAACTATTTAGGTGCGAATTCCAAACTATATAATAATTTAAATAAAAATACACAACAAAAACTAAAATCTATATCAAAATATAAGTAATATTTTCATTTAATACTAATTAACACTATGTATTTAAAATATAAACATAAAATTACAAAAATGTACTTACTGTCAACTGTGATTGTTTCATTAGTAATAACTGTAGTAGAATTTGATGTTTTTACTGTAGTTGTGGTAGTAGATGACAATTCATGTTTAGTAACAGTTTTCTGAAGATTATTAACATCAACATTGTTTGATGTTGATGTTACATTTAGATTAGTACTTGAACTAAAAAGGCAAATAATTAATACATTTTAATTAATGTAAATGCTAGTCTTTTTATATGCAATGTCTTCTTACTTTCCCAAATGGTCTTTAATGGAGTCTATGGTAATATCACCGACTGAGAGATCATTGCTATTGTTTAATTGGGAATTACTATCACCATTTTCTTGAGTACCATTTGTTAATCCTACAGGATATAAATAATTATACATATACATACATATATTTTTTAGTGATAGCTCAAACTTGAACCAACCTTAAAATATTTTTTAGAAACCAAACCAAACCTTTATATTCTTTACCAAACTAAACCTACAAATATTATAGGTCAAATTTAAACTTAACACTTTTTATTGTGTATAAAATAAATCAACCATAATTACAATTAAGTATATTTTGAATTTTCATATTACCTATTCTACATTATAAATCTACATAACTGTAATTACGATAAATTGAGATAATTTATATTTTTTTTTTTTACATAAGCACAATAATAAGTATTATAATTATAATAAACTGCATAACAGTTCTTAAAATTCTAGGATGATTATTGAAAAATGCAATAAAGTAAAAACTTTACCGCGTTGCCATTTAGTGAATTTAGGCTTTAGAGCTATGGTAAAAATGACCAAATTGATTAAAAAAAAATTGATCTTTTTGAATGTGGTATTCAAAACACCTGTTGCTATTTTTAAAAATGCAAGTTATATTGCACATGCGCACTCAGAAATATCTAAAAATGTAAAAATAATCAAGAAATGTGTATTTGGGCATTCCCTATTTCCTCCCAAAAACCGCATATCAATCCGATGTCACTTGACAGAATAATTTACCTTTAAAAGGAATTACACTGTGTATCTATTTTTAAAATATAAAAATTATTAGTTGTTAATATGACATATAGAAATACCAATTTTTTTACTGATCCAGGACTAAGCCTGTTTGGTTTACTTAAAATAGATTTTTACCATTAAAATAAATATAAAAAAAAAATAACAATCAATGTAGATACACGGCCTCCTCTAATAGTTTAATTATTTCTAAATAGTCATTGTCAATTTTTAAAAAGAACATATGAAGAATTGTACAAAATATTTGATCTTCAAATTATGGTGACCAGAAAGTCTGGTTTGACAAATATTTTCAACTTTGATTTTTGAACAGTAAAAGATGTTCGATAGTTTGGTTTAAGATTCAAAAACTTTAACTTTCCACTAATATACAAATAATAATATATATATAATATATTTAATACTTACCATTTATTTTTGGAAAATCGTCTTGTTCATCATCTGTTGAATCATTAATAGGAGTAATAGAACGACTATTTGATGGTCGATCTCTAGTAGGTAAATTCAAAGAACAATCAACTTGTGTGACACTAGTTGCAGACACAGAAATTCTCTGCAGTTCACTACTTGAATGTAAATATAATGCTTCACCATAACGAGTGAATGCCAAACTTGAAATACCACTATAATTCAAATTTATAATTAATTTTAATACATACTTAATTAATTATTGTATAATATACTTGATATCTTCTCTACGAATAACTGCAGCATGTATTTGTCTTCGAAGGTCTGGTACACTTAATACTATTACTTCACCTAAATTAGTGAGACAGAGAAGACAACTTTCTGCATAATCACTTGTTTTAAAATAGGCCATTGACATTCGACGAACACGAGCACCTTCAGCTGCAGTTAATTTAAGTTTGCATATAGGTTTTAAATTAGGTAAGGAAAATATCTAAAAGAATAAAATAAATAAATTAAATAATATTTAATTGTTATGTAAATAAATTTAAAAAATATAAATATTACCTTAAATTGTTCTTCTGATGCAATAATGACCTTGTGGGGACCACATATATCTAAAGGTTTACCCGGAATGCTATTTTCTTGAACTTCAGTAACTGATCGATTTTCTGCATCAATCACAGTAATTCCAATAACAGGTGCACGATGTTTTAACTGAACTTCTTTTCCTAATTGTGCAGTAACTCGTCTTTCTTTTCGTTTATCACTTGGTGGTATACTTATAGTAAAAATGTATACAGAACCATTGTTAGTACCAGCCCACATTGTCGGAGTAATATGTGAAGCTGTTATTAAAATAAATATGTTATACAATTTGATCATTTTTTTATTTATTATTAATATAAATTACCTGTAACAATAAATGTTTTAGTGAAACTTAAACAACGAACCATACTTCCCAATGCATCATCAACTGGTCTTGCTTCAATTGCCCGTTCAACAGGTCGTGCTTCCATTGGAGATATAGGTCCAGTACTAATTTAAAATTCATTTTAAATACTCTGAGTTAGTAATGTTTATAATAAATGTGTGTTATGTAATATTATATTAAAAATTCACTTTTCTCGTTTTTTATCAGGTGTAATGCTTGCTCCTTTTTTATCATTTATTATTCTGGTAGAATTTCTTCCTTTTCGAAGTCTTCTAAATGATTCTCTTAAAGATTTCTTAAATGATTTTCTTCTAGAAATAGGAGTATCTCCAGCAGTGGACAAATCTAGACATAAATACATGAATACATAAAACATAAATTTAAACACTTTTAAGAAATTAAGTACTTTGAATTAATATAAAAATAATGATTATTACCATTGGGGTTTAAAGTACATTTTGTTAAAACAGGAGCTTGTCGATAATAATCATAAAGTACTAATCCATGAGCAGTACCAGCAGCAACCAAAGACCAATTTGAATGTAAAGCTACAGCTGTAATTGATGCTGGAGGATATACTTGTAAAATAGATGAAGGTTGAAATCCAGCTTTAAAAGTAAGACAAGTCATATTTTTTCCGTTATTATTATTAGCTTCATCTCCGGTCTGTTTTAAACTTAAACGTTCATGACCTTTCCATACAAAACTTTCTCCAACGACATTCATTTGTATTGCCTGAATAACAAACAACAAATTATATTATTCATTTACATTAAATTATAATTGTTAAAACTAATAATATTTACCTTTATTTCATTAGAAGAAGGCTGATCATTAAATTTGGAAACTATAACATGACCAGCTGTACCAGCAACAATCATTATACCAGTTCGAGGACAAAGAATAACTTTTTTAATTGCTAATCGAGGATCATCAGAATAAGGATCAAAATTTCCAACTTTCCTAAAGGGTGGCCACTCTTCTTCATCTTCTTCTGGAGCTACACTATTACTGGAATGGTTATCAGCATCATCGCCAACCAATATCCAGGATGATTTAAATACATGAATAGGAAGTAACGGAGTTGCATTTGCAACCCACAATTTGACAGAACCATCTTCATGGCCAGTTATTAAAAGATCTCTACTTTGTTCTTCTTCAATATTTGCTTTACCACCATCAACAGGCCATTCCTTATAACATTAATTTTAGGCATTATTCAAATTAATTGTATTTAATTAATTTAGACTTACATTTGAGGAAAAATTATTCTCATTTTGTAAATTTCCAATAGCAATTATATTATTCCAAAGATCTTCGTTTAAATCAGAAACAAAAGTTGTAAATGTTATAGCACTTGCATGAATGGACACAAGATAAGGTAATTGAACCAATGGCCAATCTTCAGTAGATAAATCAATACAAACTATTTCTTCTTCAGCCAGAATTATAAGAAAACTACAGCCTACAAAAATAAAACATTTAATTAATTGACAACTTGACTTTAAATAACATTATCATAATACCTTTTTCATCAACTGAAGCAGTGGTAGTAAAAAAATCAATAACTTTTGAAGTAAGCTCAAAAGCTACATGTTTAGTAGTTCCCAATCGAACAGTAACTGCATGGCGATCACCATAGCACGCACGTGGCATACCACCAGAAAATATTAGGAATTGTTCGCTAATAAAACATTAACCATTAATATTAAATTTATATATATATTTATACATTTTATTTACTTGAGATCTTGAGCAGATTGTTGACAAATTATTTTAGATATTGGTTTGCATGGAAATGGACCATAAATTGTTTTAGTGTTTTCATTTTCGTCTGAAGTTTCATTTATTTTCCAAAGTGTTACAGACCCATCATTATGAGAGGAATAAAAGCATTCCCCATTTTCTTCCCAACATACACTTTCTACTTGTTGACTACTTACAAATGTCTAAACGAAAAAAAGGAACAAACATATTGTATAATAGTAATACAAAAATTCAAAGACCTTAAATCAGTTTTTATGAAAACATTAACATAAAAAAATAATGAATATTCAATTTATGTATTCTCTTACTTTTACAGCAACTGAGTTTAAGCGATCCCATAAAACAATTAGTCCTCGACTATAGGCAATCAAAATATGATTTGGATTTCCCGGTTGTTCTGCAATTACTTCAACTGCACCAGGATTCTTTTTATACTCATCTGAAACCCTGAACACAATTTAAAGTAAAGTTAAATCATATTTTAAATTTGCTAATAATAATTTATACATACTTCTGCATCACAACATCTTGATAAATAATGTTATCTGATAATTCAAATGTAGACAAATTAATAAAAAATATATTTCCTCCTTCGGTTCCCAGTAATAAGTTCTCACAACTAGATTCCAAACACATTGATGATATTTGCTTTAGCCTACAAATTATTTAATGTTTTAATTATATTAATTATAAATTGATTTAATTTACAATTAAAAATAATCTTAACACTCACTTTCCCTCTAATAAGTATGATTGAACTTCATCAATGGCCATATCATTAATTTCCCAGTAATGAAGACTATTGTCATCAGACAATGACACCAGGCGACCCTGAATACATTTTTTTATTATTATCATTAGCAAAAAATGTAGTTTTGTTTTATAATTTTAATATCATAGTATAATATATAGTATAATTACTTGATTTGGTACAAATATTAACTTTGTAATTGCATGATCTGAACATGGTAAATGACCATAAAATTCAACACCAGTTTTACCCAACCTACATATAGTTTGCTAAGGAAAATATTTTTATTCATAACAATTTTTTTTTGATAGGATTTCTTTTTTATAGAATTTATAAAGAAACAATGTATACATTTTGTAAAAACATAAATTATAAAGGTCGAATTTATTTAAAAATTACCTATATAGCATACATAACTTGCATAGCAAAAATTGTGTATATAATTTAGTGACTAAGATATAACTGAATGTTAAGGGTCACAGAATCAATTACAACATTTAAGTAAAAGGATACACTTTAATTGATCCAGTTGAAGTTCCAATTGCCATAATACGTAATAGTGGGTCCCATGAAAGTGCTGTTGGTTTATTTGGAAACCCATACTGTAGAGTCTGAAATATCAATTATATTTGGTTAACGTTAATTTAAAATAACATAGTTATTAGTGGCAAATTGCTTTATATCTGTTATCAAATTGTATATTATTATTTTAACATACTGAGAATGTATAATAATAAAATAATTTTTGAAAAGTGCTGTATTCAACACAAACGTTAACCATAATAAATGATCAGTAGAAATTAGGCATTGAAAAGGTACGTAAAGAAAAATCAAGTTAACACAAGCCATATTGATAATTATTTAACAAACTGAATAAACCACAACCATAAAATATAATAGAATATAGTAAAGGAGATAGGAGTCATAGTTACCCTTCTAAACGCAAACAAGTCTTTTTGGATCTTCTGTCGCTCAACCGAAGGTTGTTGGCCTTTGCCACGGATAAACTTGAGCATGTTGATAACGGTTGGTCGTACTTCACCGTTCTTGAGTTAAAGACTGAATATGTCAAAAACACTGTTGTCCAAATACAACCAATAGTGACGACGTCAGATGGATATATGAATAAATATCAAGCATTTGGTGTACCTTCCCTGTATTCCGTCGTTGGACACTGCAAGTCTGTTTAAAATTGATATACTAGCATCCTTGAGAAACCAACAATAGGTCGATGTACTGCAGCCGTCAACGCGTTCATCAACGGAATCAACAATCGGACCGCTACAACAGTAAACAGACTTCTGCTACTGCCACTGCTGCTGTCGGTACTCGGTGGCCTGTTCAAACACGATTACGAATAAGTGACAAGACTGGGACGATAACAGAATATCTTGCGGCGCGCGCCGCTTACACGTCGACTGTTTAGCGTCGAATACCCGGTAACCTGGTACCGATAAATGCGCACCGGTCTACTGACGGTTTTACCTGAGACTGAACGTCTTCCGTGATCGTTTTCCGTTCGGACATATTAATCGAATCCCTAAAATCACTACTGTAAGCGAGGAGCGACAGGTAGATGCGAATCCCGTTACCGTTTGGTGCTTTCTGACGGCCAGCACCGGGACTCGGGAAGTCTAGAGCCAACTAAACGAAAACACAAAATCGGCCACTATCAACTCCCCACCGCAACACACCTCGCACGAAACACACGCGCAATAATTATTATAGTGTATTTGTTACTTCTGTGTCGTTTTTGTCCATTTCTCTCTCCGTTTTCTTTCTGGTTCAACAACCTCCCCACCGCGCGTTTCAAGGAGGTTGAAGACCTCAGGGCCTGTGCGAGGTGCGACGCTGATTTCTCGACGACGGCCGCCTCCACCTAAATGTGCGGTTATAATAATATACTATATGTTTATATAGGTATATACCGTATAAGCTTATTATTTATATTACACACGCACACACCCGCGCATAATATATATACAATAATTGAATAATATTATAATATATTATTTGGGTTTATCTGATGTGCGAATCACTTTATACCAATTGCCAGATGTGATTCTTTATACAAACAATTTACAATATTAAGTTATGACTAAATTTTTTCCTGGTTTATTGAAAAAAAAATAATCATTTTTTAAATGTGAACATATATATATACTTTATTTATTGTTTCTTATTTTGAAGTAGAATATTATTATACTGACATACTGTTGTTAAGGATTCCGATGAAGGTGTGTACAATTTATTTTTTAAATCGTACTTTTCTAAGCACTTCCCGGTCACTACAAACATTTACAGAGAATATTATTATATCGTTAAGGAATCGCTCTGTATAGACGTATACATAATATTATATTATGTATATTGTCCCGTGTCCGTTCCGCTATAACTATCTACCTATATAGTACCTATACCCGCAGCTACCGAAAGGACAGGTCTTGATGAAACTATACATACAATTGAGTTGATACATATATACATATTTATATTATATACCTCTAGATATTATATATAAATTATAAGTACAATATATTTATATATTTTGTTATATATAAATATATATGTAAAAAGTGTAGCCGTGTAAGTATACCTACGTGGCTACGTGTGTATATGTAGTGATATCTGTGTGTAGGTACCTATTACCTGTATAATGTTAATGTTATATAAAATATATAATAACGTGACGAGTAGGTACACGCGTATTGTGTTTATAGACCTCGGACAGGTTCTGCGTGTACGAGTGTTGTCATTGTGTATAGGCACGATTTTCCTGCACATATACCTATATAATATACGCTTAATTTTTTTTTTAAGAATTAGACGAACCCCACAATCACTGGTGTCTGGTATAGAATATAATAATACTAATAATAAGCAACTGTAACATAAACCGTATACATAATATATATCTACTTATTATTATTATATTATATCGTCTGTATTCTATCTGACTATACTTCTATATATTATATAGTATATTTATGAGTACCCTCCCCCCAAAAAAATTTGTCGTTATGAATACTATTATTATTATCGTAATGAACTAAACATTTAATAATACATATAGGTAGGTAGGTAATGTATGCGCAGATCGATACATGATTATACAATGATAAATTTATATATATATATATCATATATGTTGGCATATAGCTTATATATAGGTACAAAATAATAGAACATCGTCGAAATTCGAACTATTTTTATAATGAACTATTATAAATAGGTAGATAATTTTTATAATAGTAAATTTACTGAAATATGTAAGTACTTACTATTGTGAACCGTGAATGATAAAAATAAACTAGGTAGTTGGTGTACCTACTTAAATCTATACGTTTTAAGAGAATTATGTTCTGTGACTTATTTTATTTATTTTAATATTTAGTTACGAAATAATACATGGTTATATTATGTAGACATATTATATAGTCAACAATGCAAATAGTCGTATTTTAAATTTATTTTACCTGTTTGATACTAACCTATGGTATGTAAGTATATTTTATGATTCTTAATAATAGGTAGGTATATTATAATATACCTTTATAGTTTTAAAAAATTTATAAGAATTACTTATAATAGAATATTATTAAATAATATAATAAATATAATATATATATATATATTTATAATATAATACATTTTATACTTCCAAGTTTCCAACAGAAATTTTCAAATAAAATTAGTGCGATTAGATTTATTTTAATTTTGTTTTCAAGTACCTATATGCCCTATTTATATTATTGTACATAACATACGTCATTATCTACACGCTATGTGAATGTTCCCATTATGCAATATGCCGTATTGAATATGGTATTAAATTACTATAGGCTATACTACTATTAATTATAGTCTATACACTATTGGCCAGCGATCTCTACTAGGATTTTGAAAAAGCCAAAAATTAATTTTGAAAATGACTTGTGAGCTGTATGCAGTGAAAGTTAATCAATTTGGATTTGAGCAATATACCTTCTCAGTTCTCACTAAATTTTCGCTGGGCGTAAAATTATCTAGTTACATTTTTTTTTTTTTTGATAATAATTAAAAGATTTAAGAATAAACAAGATAAATAAAATATATTGCATATTATAATAAAACTTTAAAATAAGTATTTATTTTAATTTTATTACTCGACAATATTGTAGAATGTACAAATACTACAATAAATTAGTTGTAGTGACTTATTAATAGTTATCGCTACTATAAGCAGTGATGTGGCAAAGTGAAAATATTCCAGAGGCAAATAACATATAGCCCGAGGACTCATCCACCCCTTTACTATAGACTCAAATAGGGTTTTATTACCCAACCCTCCAAAACTCAAAAAATCTCAGAGGCAATTGCCTCTAAAATTACTCTTCGCCACGCCACTGACTATAAGCAACCTTAAAATGAAATATTTTCCAGATTTAGTTATAAAGTTTTGAAATTAAAGCCATGGGCGCCCATAAGTAACATTTTAGGGGGGGTTAAAATAAAAAAATTCTCAAATGTATGGTTATAAAGATAATTATAATATTATGGTAATATTTATTGAGATACAAGTTTTAAATATTTTTTGTCTAGGGGGGGCAAGTGCCCTATCTTGCCCCTCCCAATGGGCGCCCATGATTAAAGCTATATAAATATAATACATTAATACCTATACTTAATATAGGTAAAACTTTAAACTCAAAATTGTATACTAGATAATATTAAATACAAAATAAACGCAATAATTGGCAGTTGCATTTTTATTTTTTGCCAAATTATTATTAGATGGGTATAGAAAAAAATCGTATTACCGTCTACCGACCCCAGGCTTAAAATTCCTAATAAACTCTATATGCCGCAGGTTACACTATACATATTGGAATTTAATACACTTATACGCAATAATATACTAAATATTAAAATGCACAGAAAGAAGCCCAAGGGTTTCATACATATTAGTATGTACACAACATTATATTATATAGAACAGTTTAATTTACCTATACGTGTACGGTGATAGCCGATAGGACCTACCTATAACTCGTCTCGAGTGAGTAACTATAGCTAGTAATCACCACCTTAAAAATAGAGAAGCCCTAATCAGCTATACATGCGTGATGCGTCCATATAGTATAATTATTGCAATATACTATATAGTGCTTGGGAGTATTTAAGGAGGGTGTTTTGGGTGTTCAAACACCCCCCCCCCCCAAAAAAAAATTAAAGATCAAACAATTTTAAGGTACCTATATATTGTGAATTAAATTTAATATGTATCTAGACCAAAACCTTATCCGAAAATATTTCCTATTTGGCCCATGATATAGTACAGGGGTGGCCAACCTTTTTCTATATTGTGCCAAATAATAAATACAAAATTGAGAATGTGCCTTAAAAAATACCTATTTATTTATTTCTATAAAATATAAATTTAAATTTTAGTTTTTTTTCTTATAATTAGATACTATTTTTATGATATTTTAATGTTGAATTTGTTTGATGGATATTATCTCTTCGTAATTTTCGTTATTTTCGGCGCAATAAAAAATATTTAAAATCATATATTATTTTATCTGACGTTAGTGTGCCATTAAATAACAACAAATGTGCCACAAATGGCACGCGTACCGTGGTTTGGCCTCCCCTGATATAGTATGATCCTGGTATTTACATTATATAGATACTACAATACTACATACAGGGGCGTAGGTATAAATTTCCTATGGGAGGGGTTTAAAGTAGGAATCGTGAGATATAGTTAGGAAAATTTATATTTTTGGTTTATTTTATCTAGTGTAAATTTAGTTTTCAAAAGTTTGAACCCCCCAGACCCCTTTACCTACGCCCTTGACTACATAGTATGTAATATAGAGGTAATAGGTATATTGTATATTTGTACATTATATACCTATATGACAATAATAATAATGCACATAATATACTAAGCATTTTGTATTATATCGTATCTTTCAAATATCTAGTTCTGTCAGTATATAGTCCAAGCATACTTTTAAATCTATCTCTTGTAAATTTATTTACGATAATTATAACAGGTACTAGCCCTCGGCAGTTATATTAAAAGTATTTAATATACTTACTGATATACAACTTAATATATTTATTAATTATTTTAGGTATATTGTGTATTCACCGTAAATTCGGAACTCCTAAAAATACTACAGGCGGGTCTCGATAACTCGAATTTCAAGGGAGGTAAAAGTTAATTCCACTTATGTATTTTTCGAGTTACAGATATTGCATTATGTTTTTAAAGAATTCCATAGGGACAAAAAGAAATTCGAATTATCGAGACTCGAATGTATAAAATAATATCATGCGTATATTGCGTTTAAATATACTGCAGGTTATCGAAAAGTAAATCAGACGAATGTGGTATGTACTGAAAGATTGGGCAAGAAAGGGTACTTGTCCCCCCTGGACAAAAAATATTTAAAACTTGTAGCTCAATAAATATTCCCATAATATTATTTGTATCTTCATTATCTTACATTTGAGAATTTTTTTTATTTTAACCCCCCTAAAATGTTACTTATGGGCCCATGGATAAAGGTAATAATTAATAATTAACAATATATGCTATGTGCATATACGTAATTATTTTAAAAGCAAACACATATTTTCTCAAAAATATGAATATTTGTGATAATATTTTTTTTTATGCTTTACGTTTTTGAATATCAAAATAATTTTTATTTTCTAAAGGAGAAATATTTTTTTCATTTTTCCATATGTTATTAAAATTGAATTTTGAACTAGTTAATTAATTATAATTATTATAAATTATAATGTATAGTAAAAGTTATAAGTAGGTGATTAAAGTGTAGTCATTAGTTCATAGTTGATTAATGTGAAGTATACACACATATTATTAATTATTACCTATTATTATTTATTATACTATTATAGTAATAGTATAGTTATAGTACCTATATGATTATATATTTATAAATAGTTATCATTTCTATCAAAATGATTATACAATTTTATAAATATTAATTAAAATCATGAAATTAAAAATGTATGTTGATAAAATGATAATTAATTTTTTTTAAATTTATATTGATAAGAAATATAATTTTTAGATTCTGAACGGAGCAATAACTATTGGTTTTATAAGCATATTATATATATATATATATGTATTTTTTCATGACGTCTGTCTTCACATTTTTATTGAAATAGTAAATTGAATTAATTTTTTACTTTGAGGGTAATTTCTGATAGCGAATTTTAGGTTATAAAGAGGATATAAAGTTTAAAATTAAAAGTTTCTCTTAATTGTTTCAATTATCGGGAATATTTACGCAACATTATTTTTACTTAACTATCAATTTTGTTAGTTTTGATACGGTAACATATTCAAAATTTTTCATTTTTGGACATTTTGGCTCTTTTTTAGTTAATTATATCGGTGTCCAAACGTTTTTTTCGCGTACCACTCATATGTATTATCATTGATTATAAAATTGACTATTTAACTATTCTATTATCAATGGTATTATTTATCAGTTGCATACCACATTAATAACTACAAATAGAATTATCCAAAAATGTCAATACATTTATTTAAAAATAATACGTCAGTAAAATACTACAATATAATTTCTTTTATTTATTAATAAGTAATAACAATATATTAATTTTTTTAAATTAAATTAAATATGTATAAATAAACAAATTTAATAAATTACAATTTTTCAAAGTGAATCGTGTATTAATAAGCCTGACATCAGTGATAAAATATGTGACTTAGTGTTAGGTAGACTAGGAATATTTAATTTTAATTATAAATTTGGGTCAATATTCAATTGATTTCGATACTTGTTTATAATCACCAGTTTCGAATTTCGAAGGAAACCCGATTTCACAAAGATGACTAGTATTAGTTGTGAACTTGTGAATTGTATTAAAAATTTTAATATTTTTATGGACAGTGACAGATATTCGTTTTCATTTTATAATTTATTAAATTGCATTTTCAAGCTTTCATCACACGAATTCAATGAAAAATTCTGTTACATTGTTAGTTAGGTTACTAAGAAGTATCAAAATCTAAAATAAAAGGGTTTCTTATTCACAAAAAGTAATAGTTTTTTTAAGATATTCTTCAGACGTTATTTTAAGTATTGGCAATTATGCCTTGTCTTTAAGCCCTGGTCCTACAACTACTACGCATCCGTGATCACGCAAATGTTGCCACAGTACCGATCGTTACGTGCACGGCTTTATATTTTTGATGATGAGACTCCAAACTTCCACGTGAAGTTCATACTCTGTCAGTCTGTTATAGTAAATTGTTCTAAATTAGGAAAAGACTTCTTTTATTTGAAACATTATTACTTATCAATTATCATTTCAATTATTTTAATAAATCGGTTTATTGATTTAGGTACCTTGCACTTTGCAGAGCTGCAACAAACTTAAATTTAATATATTGAGACAATAGAAAATGTCTGATAAGTGATAAAAACAGTAAGCTAATGTTGTCCAAGCTTTATAAATTTATCACAGAGTTCAAAATAAGTTTTTCCTAGGAACAAACGAATTTCAGAATGTAGTTCAAACAACCAGCTAAGTATACTATTCCTCAAGATAACCATCTTACCTCTGTGTGTAAGAGCATCTGAATGTGCAGAGTACGAGTACCTGATACCTATTATTTCCGTTGGCCTTTTTATTACCATAGCTTAAGAACCGATGTTATGTAGACAATATAGGTAGACATTTGAATTTTTCTATTCTTTTCCCATAAATGTTTTATTTTTTGTGCTCAGGCCTCAGTTAAAAAAAACATTAAAATTAGATACCATAGTGTATAACTTCTATACTAATATAACTAATACAAGGTTCCACACAGGTGATTCGTAAGTTGGAATTAAAAAAAGAGTTTAATTTAAACTTATATTAATTTTTATAAACATTTGTGGTTATAATTTTAACCAATTGTAGATAACTTATTAATAGGTAGGTAGGTAATTATGATGGGATTAATTCATGAATTTGTAAGATACAAAGACCGATATTCTAAATTTGAATGAACTAATGAACAATATAATAATTTTAAAGAAGTTTTATCTAGAAAATCCTTGTAATTTGCATGTACGTTTATTGGTTATTTATAAAATATTTTAAAAATAGTGTTAATTCCATTCCACTGTGCTGTCATCAAAATAGATTATATATAAAATAATTGTTTTTATTATTTAAGTATTAACTAAAGGAAATAATAATATTGTATTTGGATAATTCGGAATACCTGTGTATCAAGCTTATAAACCTAATTAGGTATTTACTTGTTATATATTGTTTGTTAAAGTTTAACGGTGAAGGATTTTAAGTTTTAGTACCTATAAGGTACCTATATTTATACATAGGTATATTATATTAGTACGTATAGTATTATAATGGTATAATAATAAGGTTTCATTTGGTAATAAAATATTATGTAGACAAGTATTAAGTATAGACAAACGCGTAGTCTGTAGATAAAATGATATAAACCTATTACATTTAGTATTTACTGGTAAACCGTAAACACAAATAATATTATATACTAACACTAACGTGTAACATTTAAATTATTGTTTGCATAATTGCATATCATACAATTTAATATTATAAATTTGAGTTGAAGAGTTTGATGATTCTTCGAAATTTTGTCTAAATAGATCAATTTCATTATGTGTTGTAATGTTCAATGTTACATATATATAATAAATATAACACTAGAGCTATATAAGATATACTAGTATATGTCTTAGTATATTACACTAAACAGTCATGTTTAATAAATATTTCATATTATGTTTATAAATTTAGTTTTTGAGTGTCTATTCTTATTTCTTCCATGTTTGTTATTATAGAATTAAGTACACTAAATATTTATATTAAGAACAAGAATTGATGTAGTTATAGTTATGATGTTATATTGTTATACTATTAAATATCGATTTAACATTTAAATTTAATTAATAATAGTTATTATAATAGTTAACGGTACGGCTCTGTACAATAAAATTTACTTAATTAACGATAATTGATTAGGTAGGTATTTATAAATGGCCAAATTATTTAATCATTTTTAGTTGCACCTTAGTACCTACCTATATTTTTCAAATTAATTAAAAAAGTTATATCATCTTAAACTAAAAATATATAATATTAACTAATTATAATATATAATATTTAGCCATATTATAGTGAACATAGTATCTCAACATACCAAAAAGTATTTTAGCTTTGTATTTAAAAAACAAAAAAAAACGTACCATATATCTAGTATATACCTATACTATTTGAAAGTGATAAACATTGCCAATATCATTATCAATATTAAAATATGAACAAAAATGCTAAATGCCTAAAAAGTACAATCCAAAAAATATTACCTATATCAACTAAAACCCAGAAAATACCAATTTGTATAGATACTAAAAATATAACATATACTTACGTCTTACACATGCAAGCAAAGCTAAACCTACACGCTGTGGTGGCCATTTTATGATCAAAGAAAAACTCCTTAGGTACATCACCTATATGTGGAAACTAAGTACCTATACAAAATTAAAATTAACAGAATGTTTCAAATACGAATAGGAAAAAAACTATAACCAACAAATTACAAGAAATTCCGGGATTAAAAATCAAAACTGAAAATTATATTACATATTTCTGTAACAAACTAAACTAAGTATATAAATTAATTTAGATACTAAAATAAAAGAATATAAACATGTGTAAGTATAGTTATTAAAGACGTAATAATTAGTGTTGTTAAAATTATTTTGATTCCAAAATAAAAATATATATTAGTTGTTGATGTTTTGAAAGAATGATGAGTAAACAGATAAACGCCTAATCTAAAGCCAACAACATAATAACATAATATACAATTTAAGCGTAAAACAGGTAAATCAAGACTATATACAGCTCTTAAGAGGACTCCATAATACCTACATGCGTGTTGGTTCTGTCTTGTACACGCGTAATATAGTTAAAAACTGTTTTGCACGGGACAACTTTACTCCCTCGACATTTGTATTAAAATTACCAAAATTTTAAATCGCATTGAGAAGAACTTTACCTGTGTCTTAGCATTTTATTTTTTTTGATAGTGGTAGTCAATAATTTTTAATAATTAAATGAAAAAACCCTAAAGTTCTCAAATCGATAACTTTAATTGTATTCATGTTATCAAAAAAATTAAAACGCTACGACACAGGTAAAGTTCTTCCCAATGGGATTTATAATTTTGGTACTTTTGATATAAATATCTACATAGGCGCCGCTAGGAATTTTATCAGGGGGGTGCATTTTTCCATAGTATACGGTGATTTCTAATTGTAATAATATGTATTATATAATATTAGCAACTATTATATAATATATAACAATAATAATTTATATTATTATTATTTGATATTATAAATATTATATTATATACCTAATAGTATAATACCATTCAATTTTTTTTTTTTTTTTGAAAAGCCAAGGGGGTGCAAGTGCACCCCCTTGCACCCCCCTCGCGGCGCCCATGAATATCTAGGAAGTAAAGTTGTCTCGCGCAAAACAGTTTTTAACTATATTATGCATGTAATAACAAAGACAAAGACAACACATGGGGTTATAGCGTCCTCTTAAGACCACTATAGAAATCTTAACATTATCCAATAAACTTACCATAGGTGCACAAATCAATAATTCGACTAGCCTGGACCTGCATCAATCAGCAAGAAATCAGCAGAATTTTCTGAAGCCTTATTAAAACGCTTCAGGCCTATTAAGGCCGTAGCCAGGAGGGTAGGGTTCACCCCCCCTCCCCCCGATTTTTTTTTAAAATAAGATTGAATAGTTAGAATTTCATATTTTATTACATAATATAACATTTATACTTTAGCCCCCCCCCCAAAAAAAAATATATTTTTCTGGCTACGGCTTTGAGGCCTATCAATCAATCCATCTGCTTAAGATTAATAAGGTTGATTTTTTAATTTTTTACGTCCTCTTCATGGTATTTTACTATTAAAAATCTCCATAACGACCTAAAAAATTAGTCAAATTATATTACTCTTTATATTTCATTCTAACTTAAACTATCACGGTAGCCTTTTAATCGAACAATCTCCATCTCACTTCTTGGAAATTTTCATCGAAAACTTAAAAGATGGGGGTGAATTATTGATTCTGCCGAAAATTCCTGTTTAGGAAAATGGTTTATATTGATTCTGCATTTCTGCTAATTATTGACTCCACCGGTTACTGTTTATATTGTTTATATAAATATCAATTATCAACATATCTACTCCGTCGGATATTGTTTATCTCCCCCTTGAAAATAAATAGTCCTATATAATACATAGTATAGATATATTAATAAAATTTATTAAATGATAATAATTGTATAATTCAAAACGAACATGTATAATTTAATTAATACATGTATGTGACTATATTATAAAATGTACGTGTATAGTCTAAACTCTAATTGTATAAAATAATTTAACTTCACTATAAATAAATATTACAACAAAAAGTTTTCTAAAAATTATATTTACAAATTGACTATTTTGAAAACAATTTAAATTATATTTTATTTTAACTATAAAAAAATAAAAATAAAACGAGAATATAATTTTATGACCTATTCACATACACGTATTAATTAATATATATATTTTAGTTTTGAATTGTACAATTATTATTTATCATCATTAATTTATACATTTTATTAATATATACTACATAATGTTTTAAAGTACATACAAAGAAGGGGGAATAAATATTTTCCGGATGAATCGACGTATGCTTAAAAGATAGTGGCCTAGAGACTTACTGAGAAAAAAAACACAGCAATAAATGTATCTAAAAATTATCAGGTCAGGTGGTATTGCTGACTGCTGAATGCCTACCCATTAATGCTTACCTTATTTAATTTACTTAGTAACCAATATCAATGATCACATTTTCATATTATATTCTTATCTGTATAGATTGTAAATCGTTTTATAAATAATAAAAATAAAAGTTAATCTTCGGCTTCCCACAGATTGACCAACTATAATATTATCCCTCTTGAACTCCTCCAACATCCCTTTCGATACAATAAATATAGTCTCAAACCAACAAAACAAATATCATATTGAATATATTATTTTTCTTTAACCATATATGCTTTCTAATTTAATCTTATGTCTTATTATCTTTACTATTTTTTTTTCTAAGCAACTTTTATTTTGTGTTTAAGAGGACGTCGTACCTGCATGTGTTGTCTCCCACTGGCGTAGCTAGGATTTTCTGAAGGGGGGCGTTAATTATAAACATTAATTATTATATTATATAATACATACAAACTAAAAATTTTATTTTAATTTATTAATAGGTATTATTTTATATTTTATATTGTATTTACGATTTACCTATGTTCCTATTTTATTATATAGTGCATATATATATTTATATTATATAATGTTTATTGTAATATGGTATATTATGTAATAATAATGTAATTGATGACACGGCTCAAGGGGGGTGTCATATCCACCAAACACCTCCCTTGTATACGCCACTGTTGTCTCCGTCTTACACACGTGTGATATAGACAAAATGTGTTTACGCAGTCTGAATTATCATTCGCTCTATATTCTATAGTTACAGCCAGAGCCGTGCCGTAGGGGGGGTTTAGGAGGCATGTGCCCCGGGTGCATGGTTTAAACTGCTTAAAGGGGGCGCCAAAAATATTTTTTTTAGAATATAAGGGGGCTAATATTTTTAATTTTTCCCCGGGCGCTAAATCCTAACGGCACAGCTCTGGTTATAGCTCTTTAAATTATTTACTTAGAAGGAATGTGATCAATTCTGTTGAAGTGTGTAACGGAGAGATATAACTATGCATCATCGAAGAGATTTTTTGACCGATTTAATATATCAACCAATATTCAAGCTTAAAAATATCAGTTTTTTTATTTTTTCTCTTCACGTAAAAAATTAACCAAAAGATTTTTTTAAAAAAAACTCATCGAGGAAGCATAGTATAAGTCATGATCTTTCTATCAAAGTTAAAACCATGTTTCTACAGTATCTGTGCATTGTGTTGTGTGCATAGACCCGAGGCTTGTTTTATACTTTCAAAATACACGTTCGACGTCCTCTTAATATATCTGTCAGGACTAATTTTATTACAAAGTTTGAAAAATATAATTAAAAAAACACCAACCAAAGATTTATTAATACATTTATTAGAATTAATGAATAATAATAAATAACATAACGACAAATGCGACATCTATAATATCTATGTTAGTATATTAAAAAGAATTATAGTTTGTAAGTTTGCTTGTAGGAAGTAATCTCTGGAATTATTAAACCGATTTTGAAAATGTTTTGACCTTAGTAAAAAGCTACATTATTCCTGATTTCAGAGTCTATAGCATATATTTAACTGTGATTAATAATATTTTTCAATCTGAAATAAAAATATTTGTCAACTAGCGGACTGGACCTCTGGCTAGTTTGGGCCCTCAGACTTCATGTTCATATTTTAAAATTAAAAACATTTTCATTGTTTTATTAACTGTATTTAAAATTTTAAACTTTAAACATTTTTAAAGATTTCTTATTGATTTTATATTCATAAAATAAAATAAATTAATATTAGGTCTCGATAAGGTTAAGTAGACAAGTGTTTTTATTATGAATATATATATTATTAAAATAATATAAATTAATAGACTGTTTACTAATTTGAGTCTACGATTTAAAATTGAAACTTTATTATATGCCTACATGATATTTGTGCAAATAGCTTGGATAAACGACTTATAACTTATAAGTAATTCAAATTTACTTAGTGATTTTATTTGCTTGGGTCCAAAAAATTTTAGTTCTATATAAAAAATGAAGTACCTGCAAATGCATTACGAGAACTTTAACTTCTAACAACTATTGATAGAAATACACTAGCACATGAATTACAACAATATTCGCTTTATAGTTTAATTCTATTACTAAAACATGAAAATTACATAAGCTTTTATTGATATTAGATTTATAGAGAATTTGTCATATTCTAGATAATATTCTTACCTTCAAATTTAAAAATAGGTAAATTTATTGTAATATTAAAGCTAACGTTACAAATTATGTTTTGCTGAATGTAAATTTATTATGATATAGTTAGGTTATTAAGACAGAGACAACTCATGTGGATTTGGCGTCCTCTTAAAAAATACAAAAATTAACAAGTAAAAAGCGGAACTAACAATTTTTAGTTTAACCTAGGGGCCACTTGATCAGATTGCATACTGGGCCTTTTGACGCCAGTTTAACCTAACCCTGGCAGTGACTATAGGTGAATATAATGTTCTATAGGTAAATAATATTCAAAATATTTTTCTTTAGTAGTTTTATACAAAAGTCCACGGATTTATCTCGAGTTGAAACTCACGAAAACCAATACATTTTGCAACTCGACAATAGCACATCGTCAAACATATTATACAAAGAACTTTTAAACAATTTAACAATTAACATATTCACTGAATACATACTAGCAGCTAACAAGAAACAAAATATATTCTAAACATTCATTACAAAGAGCTACACGCAAGATAATTGGATCAAAAGTAAAAATGTTTGACATCCAGCGAAATGGGCACGAGTCAGCTAGTTTCTTATAAAATAATTATAAATATGTGGTTATAAACAATTTTCATGAAAATTGGAAAACACAGAAACGCAGATCCAATTTTAAGACGTTTGGTGATGTTTAGGTATACCATACACCCTAAAAATCTAGAAAATTACAAAATCAAAATCTAATATAAAATGGTTTGGAAGTAATAAGTATATACGCGCTGATCATTTGATTGAGTTGTAATATAATATACCTACTTTTATTTTATGATTTATCATTAAAGTATTAATTTGAGAAATCTTCATTGCACTTAAAAATAATACCATTTAACATAAACTAACGTAGTAAAAAAATATTATTAAAAATAATTTAAAAAAACGCGGACAATTTTGATTATTATACCCCTTATTCGAGAATCATTTCATATTTGTATAACAACAATAGATAAACACACGCTTTGACAAACTTGATAACAGGCAAGCAACTATTCAAAGAGTTTCATTAGTTTCAAGTTTGTTTTCGTTTTGACTTGGTTAAGTTTAATTCATATATTTTCAGCATATTTTTAAGTATAAGTATTTATCAAGAAGATTATTAATTTTAATTGAAGAATATTTAACTTAGTGCCATGGTAATTGATTTCAAAAAGTAACAGGTACATAGTATTTATTACAATTATTTTTGCATTTCATAAAAAGGCATTCCTATTTACTTGTTTTGTGAAGTATATTGCTAATATTATCATGACTACTCTACTGGATCGTTTGCAAGAACACTTAGTAAAAAAACGACAAGGATTGAATGATGTACATGAAACCCTAAAGAAAATTACTGGTCGTGATACATTTGATGATCATTCAAACCATGGTAAATTTAACAAACGACCACAGGTAGGTGGAGACCAAAAACCACAATTCAGAGAGTCAATAAAGAAAGACGTTAAACGATTACGAGATAATAATAAACCTTCCTTTAAAAATGATAATCAGAATCGTAAAGTTTTTGTCAACCCTAATGAAACATCAAAAGTTTTTAAAAATGGAAATAATACGGGTAGAATATCAGCAAAAGATCGTTTAGGGACAATTGTTGCAGATGAACATGAAAAACCTATAAAGGAAGAATTTGAAGATGACGATGATATGGATGATGATTCTATACCCAAAAAAACTCTTCAATCGCAAGTCATGTTGTCTTCTAAAATTATGAAATCTCGTACTGAAGTATTGGCTGCTCAACAAGGTGATCAAGTGACTAAAGAACGAAATCGTCGTATGTTTGGATCATTATTAGGTACTTTACAAAAGTTTAAGAAAGAAGAAACTCAATTAAAAGATAAAGAAGAGAAAAAAGCTAAAATTGAAAGAAGATTAGAAGAAGAAGCATTAAAAGAGAAAGAATCATTAGTTCTTAGAAAACGAGAATTATTTATGCAAAGAAAACAGCAGCAAAGAGATATAAAAAATATAGAGATTAAAATGGGATTGGTTAGAAACTTTGAAATATTTGAGCGTCAAATAAATTGCACAATGAATTTTATTAAAACTGAATTTGATCCGTCAGTGTTTTACTTACCTAAAATACATAATGAAAAGACTGAAAAAAAATTAAGTAAGACACGATCATATTTGAGCAATATCTTAGGAAAGAAAAGGAATATGGTTGAAAGCCAAATTGAGAAGTTACTACAACCTGATGATGAACAAATGGAGTTTGATGACAGAGTGGAAGATGAAGAAGTAAGAGTAGCTGATGAAGAAGAAGATGCTGATGTAGATGTTTATGAAAGGCATCAAGATAATGGAACTTTCAACTATGATTAATAGTAATTTTTTTATGACAAGTACAATGAACTCAATATTTTGTATATTTTATTGTAAATATTGTTTTGCACCTACGGTTATTCGACATGATTTTAAATAATTAATACAAACTTAAGTTGAGCTCATTTATTTGTAGACTAAACCTTTTTTGAATACATTTATTTATTTTGGTATTTGAATATTTTATAAAAACATGGAAATTTTATGCCATTATAGTTTCATGTGTTTAAATTTAATATTATGTAATTTATCATAAGTGTTAGTTAGTCATTCATTGAGTTTGTCTTAATATGTATACCTTAATTTAAAGGTCATAATTTCTGTATTAAATTAATTTTATTTATAATATTAAATTAAATTGTTACTTCTGTGACCTTTTAACTAAATTTTATATTTTTAGATATATTCTTAAAACTAGATTTAAATGCTTATTGTTCAAACTGGTCTTATATTAAAAACATTTTGATTTTTAAACAATAAAAAAGAAATTATCTGAGTGTTACTACAATAAATGTTATTAAAATGTATTATTTACATGTATAAAAAAAAATGCAAAATATTCATAATTGTTCTTTATTAATTATATTATACTGAAATAATAATTACCTACTATTTAGATAATAAACATATGTTAATAATATGAAATCAGAAGAATGCTTTTGAAATTACAGAGTATGCACAACGCACATGCACCATAATATATTTCCCTAGTTTTATTATAGAAAATAATTTAAAGTGATTTGCTTTTTATTTTCTTTTACTAATAAAATTAAAAATTAAATTTGATTTATGAAATTTTTTTTTTTCTATAAAATTTGAGAAAAGAAAATACATTATTGTATTAGATTGGTTATCTCCCAAAAGGAATACTACCTATTTTTTGTTGATTTGAAGGACTGAAAGGTTTATTAAAGTATTGGAAAGGAATTTATTGTCTTTATCCAATTTTTGGACAAGCCTATAAACTTAATTCATTATATTTATATAACATAATTGAAATTGTTAAAATGAATTACTAAATATACTTGATAGGACACAGGAATATAATTTGTAAATTGTAATACATCAATAAACCTATTTAGAACTTAGAACTTGTTATGCATAACTGCATAAGTTAATATTATTTTTTATAATTTTTGAAGATTTGCAACTCATGATATTAAATCACATTCACTGAATGAGTGACAAAATCACATAATTATGTATAAAAAATAAGGATTTTATTATAATTTATAAGATATTCTTATTTTTTAAGTACCTACTATATTAATTATAAACATATTTTTTACCATTTCTAAACTACTAAGTTTTGATTGATTTTTATCATTGTTATTAACATAGTACCACAATTTTTTTTGTAATTACTCACATACTCATATTATACATAAGTATTATGTATAGTTATATGGATTATGGATAACACAATTCTTAATTTTGCTGCATAATTAAAAACATCTATCTATTTCATTGAATTATATATTAAAACAAATATTTTTGTATAAATACAATGTAAATTTAATGTAAACTTTATTTACTAGTATTAAATACCTATTAATCAATGGTGGTTTAATCAATAATCATATATTCATATGTATAAATAGGTATACAAAATCTATATTTTATTATAATCAGGGTTTGGGACTATTATAGCACTAAAATGCACTAAAATATGCGCTTATATATGACCCAATAAACTTATAAATATGCACTAAAAATGAAAAATAAAGCACTTAAGCAGTCATCAAAAAAAGAATTTATTTTATAAAATTATAAAAAAAATGTAATTTTAATATAATTATTAATTAATAGTAAAAATAATAAAAATAAAATCTTTAAAAAATATAACTACATGGTTGTTGATAAATCACAATTATAATTTATAATTAATCAATTATAGGTAAATAAATAATTTTTTTACTAGGCTTTAGTGTTATACAACTCTCTATGTCATGAAAAATATGTTAATTTAATTTCCAAGGTCTTATTGTTTAATATCAAGCTGCTAAGTCGATCATACTTTTCAACCAGTCTATAATTTACAAGTTATCAGTGGTTAAAGTGGGAAACAATTTGAAGGGGGACTAACGTTACCAAAAACTAAGGAGCGTTCCCGAGTTCTTCATCCAAAATCTATATCTAACCAAACTTTTTT